>UELW01000211.1:4709353-4864353 GCA_900490495.1 Danionella dracula | reverse complement strand
ATGTTGATGTTAAAAAAAACATAGTTTTTTCGCTCCATCTGATGGGTTCGTTTGGCACCTTGAGGACAATGATGCTATTGTTATATGGTATAATCCATGCAACAGCTAGTTGTGGGGAAAAAGTATTTATCTTCTAGTCTGTGCATTCATTTATTGGCATGTAATGCAGCCTAGAAGAAATAGCTTGATTTTTGAAAGACACCTACTGTATTTCAGAAAATGCAATATCTGCAATACTTAATTTTTTCTTGTTTTTCAGAGTGATTTATTAAAAACTCCTTTAGCTAAATTTAGGTTGTATTAACAAAATGCATTGCAGGATTGTTTGCCCTCCTTTATGACTGCACCCAGCAAATACTGAAATCTCGTAAAGCTCTCTGCGTACTGCAGCTAAGCCAAGTTTAAAACAACAACAATATTTTATAGTGTGCTTTTCTTGGCTTGAAATACTTTTTTTTAATCTGCATATAATGATGTTCATATGCTTTACTGGCAACATAATTTGCTTTAAAACAAAGGAATCCATTGAATATTGAATGAAGCACATTTCATGATCGTATTTCATGCTGTCAGACTTCGCTCTTACTAACCGCACATATTTGTTGTTGACAGACGCTTACCGTGTGGCCCGGTGCCTGTTCCTCGAGCACCCAGTCCCCCTTTAACCCAATCCAACCCAAACCTTTCAGCCAATCAAGATTATGCTGACAGCACTGTGCCACAGCGTTCAGCACACAAGCGAGAGCTGAGTCAAGGAGCTGCTCAGAGTGTGGAGAACATTAGTAACACCACGCCAGGTCAGTATCACTTCTCCAGAGAAAAGCAGACCAATATTTTTTGGGAATACATTTTTATTCTACTTTCATTGTGAAAAGAACTGGACAACATTTGAGAACCATTGATTTAGATCATTTAGGTTTTAAGACATTACACAATCGACTGAACAACGAATAGTTTATTGGTGAACGTTTGGGGCACTAACTAAAAAAAAAAAAAAAAGAGTTGTTCTCCAAACACAGAAATCTTTTAGTATCAGTTTGTTGAAGTGTTGAGTTAAAAAGTTGGAGTACATTTATGTGACTAAAAATGTTAATACTGACAATGCAAATACATCAAATTGTTCGTTTCAAACACCTGAACATAAATACGTGAAAGACATAAACTTAGAATTTGTACTTTTCCTTAAAAATGTAAAAATCAATTAAATTGCAAAGTTTCTCAATGTCTAGAGCCTTATAACTTAAACTTAAGCAGAGTTAACAAACTTGAAATTTTTTTAGCTAAACACAATCCTAGACCAATAGCACCTTGTCCCTCTGTCGATTACCAATTTGTTAGTATGTTATGAATCCTAGATAGCGTTGGGTTGATTTTTTACTTTTTTTGTATTATTGTAAACCTAAATGAGGTTAATGAACTGAACTTTGTCATATTAATACAATTTTCTAGCCAAACACGCTGCTAGACCAATATCATCTGGTCCCTATTTTATGCGCTCTATCTGATTGGTTCATCTTGGCTCTTGGGAAAAAAAATGGATGTTGTTGTTATAAAGCCATGCAACACCTTATTCTGAAAAAGTCTTCTAATTGGTGTCGATCAGCAATTTGTTTGGATGTAATGCAACTTACAAGGGATTTTTTAGATTTTTATTCTTATTAATTTAAAAACATTTTATTATTAAGCTTGTTTCATATTAATGAAACTACTTTGACAAAGTTTTCCATTGTAAAGAGCCTAAATTATAGCTTAAACTTGAGCAAAGTTGACACATGTGTGGGGAAAAAGTCAGACTAAACCAAACTAATGGGGGATTAATTTGCATTAGTAGCTTTATTTTTCAAAATCGTCTTCTCTTCAGGTCGAGCGAGACCCTCTGCGGACCACACTCCGCCTGGGCAGAAATCCAAGGTGAAGAAGAAAACTTCCAAGAGCGGTCAATACCGAAGAGAAATACTGCAAGGTGGTGAGTTGGCGACCACAGGAACATGAGACTTTCAACCTGAGCCAGCAAAGTAAACCCACTGCTCTCATATCTGCAGATCTACCCCCTCCACCAGAACCACCCCCTGAAGATGAGGACGACGAGGGGTTATTCGAGAGCGGCCAGACGTCCCTTGAGAGAGTGACCAGCTCACATTCCTCTATGGAAAGGAGAGAGCATAGCACACCCAACCGCAAAAACTCTGCGCACAGACGGATAGATGGTCAGAGGACAACTTTTTAAGCTCTTAACTCTTGTTTGTTCTGATTTGAATCAAAATGTTCGAAGTGACCCTAGCTTATGTTTATGTTGCTCACTGCAGAAGATGATTTAATTCCTTACAACAAGCCTAACTTCCTGTCACGGGGTCAGATGTCCAGCAATTGCTCCACAACAGGAAGTTCTTCATCACGGGGGTCAACAGGATCTCGAGGGCAAGGGACGGGCAGGAAGAGGAACGACGTAAGATCAAGATACAAATTAAGCACAAAAAACGATTTTAGTTCTTTAAAGATGTCTAAACAGGATAAGGGGTTAACATGCTTACTCTTAAAACAGGAACCTCTTTATCAAGTCAATCTTCATTTTTATGTGATTTTAACGTAATTCAAGATGAAAAACACTGATTAACTCTGTTTCTCCAAATGTACGCCTCAACATCCTTGTCATTCCAAATCCTAATCTCAAATCCTGATCATTAGCTGAGCTTAGTGGAGGCCAGACTCCCAGACATGTGCATGAGCTGGTCTGTTCTTAACACTCTGAGTCAGTGTGGATGAGTGTAGTCTGGGATGAGTCTGAGTCCATCTGCTGCTCAGCTCATCCTGGGTCTGAGAGTTCAGCTTAGCAGACGAGACGGTTCTTTCAGCCACAGATCCGCCACTTTAGTGAGACAGATTCTGGAGGACAACAAGTGCTGTCTGTAGACATTTCTTTTGATCTAAATCCAATATATCCAGGGAATCACTATTTTAGTGAGGCATCATTTCTATGTGGAATATGTGCTAAAAGTGTGTTTTCTGCTGAGTTAATTTCTGTTGAACCTAAGGTGGTTGATCTGGTGTTTATCCGATTTCTGAGTTTGAGCTTGACGAAGACCACTATCTAGATTTCCAGAGAATGCTCTGTTAGGAACAAGAAACCTTTCTTTTTTACTCATACCTATGTTTTGGGAAGTGCACCCCTGAACGAGACTTGTTCCAAGCTATAGGATGAGTTTCCACCTTTTGGTTCAAGGATTAAGGGATGCTTCCCTAGAAGAGGGGGTCCATGTGAGGCACTTTAATTATATTTATTTTAACAGAATTATATTTAACTCAATAATATAAAATAAGTGCTTTGAGAGCTTTCTTTCATCACAAAATAGGTTCAAATAGCACTTTGATAAAAAGTTAGATATTTAATTCAACACTTTCCTCATATTTATGAACTTTAAAAATTCTCAAGGTAGTGGTATATGGTAGTTTTATTTCTAACCCATAGAATTATAAAATGTTAATTCCCGTATAAGGAATTCTTGAAGCTGATTTAAAACAACTGCTAAAAAGTGCTATATAAAACCATATTGACTTATTTGGAAAAAGAATAGCTTGATTGATTGAATGATTAATTGATCAATAATAAACAGATGTTGGTTTAAAAAAATCAAAACAAAGAATACAGCTGTTGAAAGTATAAATTAGATAATATACCATAAAAATCAAATGCAAAGAAATTCCAAATTGCACCTTTAACATTTTAACCAGAAATGAGATATTGTAATTTCAAATTCTTAATGTTATTGATAGACATACCTTAAAACAGTCATTCATATGTATATGAAGTTTTAAATATTGCTTATTTAGAGATACCAATTGTATTACTCGTTTACTCAACCATATCCAACTCTCCATGAATAAGATACCTCACACTACTTTCTGTATCTTTGGATCTGCTTAGATTTTGATTCTGACGGCTGCCTTGCTGCGACGCCCAAAGAAGAGCTAGATTTATTCCTGGCTGAATCGTGTGTCTTTCAATCATCAATTCAGCTCATGAGATTTTTAATTGAGTTGATTCAATTGGAATCGGTTCATGTGAATCAAGTTAGGAAACCTTTGGAATATGGGACAAATTGCATCCTTTATGGATTTAAAACAGAAAGAGCCATTTCTTGTTCATATATTGAATAATTCTGTATTTTAAACCCTAGCTGTACGAGTTATAAGTCTTTGGTCAAAGTCCATCGTTGTCAAGTAAGAGTCAATATCAAGTCCCTAACAAGCCTAGATCGTGTGTGAATCAAGATCCTATGTGAATTAGGACATTTCTCTGAGTCTAAAACAAAGACAACCAATAGCACCTCGGACTGATTTTAATAACCCCTACTGATAGGCTGAAGCTTTTCTGGTTCTCAGCGAGGTTAACACTAAAATGGAACCACATCGATGAGGTTTATTTGTAGATTTCAATATTCCTGTGATGGGAATAGAACTACACATATCTGAGGTCACTCCATGAGTCTCCTCAGTTCCTCTCAGATTTCCCCCTTCTTGAACATAAAAGACAGACCTCATAAAAGAGGCCTGCAGGTTCCCTGGGGAGGGAAGGTCGGGTTACCCCATCAAGTCATGGTGGTTAGCCTTATCTTTCCAGTTGGACAGAGAGCGTGAATAGCTGCTTGATAGAGGCTCTGTCTGGGAGATCGCCTTTATTCTCTGTCACGTCACGAGATGGACAATCCCTGCTGCGTTAACTCATCTATAGACACACCAGATAACAAGCCCTCTGTTCTCTAAGAGGCTACTGTTGTCTATAGGCAGAGCTTTAGGGGGGGGGGCTCTTAGTGGACATGAATGTCATTTGATGATGAAGTCATAAAACATAAAACAAATAAATACATTTAACAGAGAGAGGGGGAGGCTTTTTCACCATTTACTTTTAGTTACAATTAAAATTTCTTCATTAAAGAATGAACAATGCACATAATTGAGAAAATTACAATAGTTGCTTTTCATAAAATTAAATGATTGTTATTATTGTTAAAAAAAAGATGGGTGGATTTGGATCATTTGGATTGGATTAAATACACACAAAATTATGTTCATACACCTGAAGAAGTATAAATTGTCCAGATTGCACCAAATTCCTGCTTTTTATCTGAAAATCTTCAGCCCAGGATACACTATTTATCATCATTAAAATGCTCTAAATTTAGGTATTTAACCTAAAAATGTAAATCAGGAGGCTCCAAGTCCAAAACTTGCTGTTTATTAACCCTAAAAAGCATCAAAATAATGTCTTTACTCTGAAAATCTTCAACTCCAAAACTCACTATTTATCAACCGTAAAATGCCCCAAATGTAGGTCTTGAACATAAAAATGTACCCCAAAAAAACTATAATCAGGAAGCTCCAAGTTGAAGACGGGCTGTTTTTTATCCCAAAAATGCACCAAATCAATGCTTTCAAACCGAACATTTTCAGCTCCAGGACCCACTAGTTATTACCAGCAAAATGCTCTAAGTTTTGGTTTTTAAACCCAACAATTGGCAAAAAAAAAACTATTACCAATATGCTCCAACCTTTTTTAAACCTTTAAATGAACCAAATTGTCCACTAAAAACAATTTTCCACTAAATTTCTATTTCTGGAGGCCATGTTTGAAAAAACCTGTTGAGCTTTTTACAAAGCTCTGTACAAAGAAATGAATGCAGCAGTCAAAGGAGAGATTTTCAACTATTTGTGTGGTTTCAGTAACCAGTCTGTCGACCATGAACTATTAAACAGTGTTTTAGTCATATTAATTAACATAAATAGTTGCATGAATGAATATAAACAACTCTATTTGTTGTTCTTCCAGGAGATGAGATAAGGGATGGCTGTGAGACGTGGGAGACTTGAGTGAAAAATGGCTGGTTTTGGATACTGAAGAAAAGAACTCAAGATGAGTGGACGAGTGTACAGATATCAAAGTGTGAATCCAGGACTTTCGTTTTGTTCTGATTATTGTTATTATCGTTATTTATGACCTTCATCTGGGCATTTTTTCCATCACGCGTCACTGTAAATAACCCTCCGTTCAAGCTTTTTACATGGGCTCCAGACGCCTGGAAAGAAGAGTTTATTGTATTTATACGTGAAAGAAGAAATCTCATGAAAGCTCCGAAATTATACTGTAAGTTAATGTCTGAATGTGCCAACCTCTTGTAAATCGAAATGTACACAGCAGCATTTCAAAACAGAATCATATTGCACTCTTGTTGTGTTGGAGGACAACACAACACAAAAAAAAAAAAAGAAGAAAAAAAAACTGAAAGCACAATTAGTGTTGTTTGAGCTGCCAGCTTCCCAGCCAGTCTGATGGACTCCGCATCTTTCTGACCGGTCTGGTCCATCTCATGTCCGTCTGTGGATCTCCTCGTTTACGCTCACAAAAGAAAGTGCTCCCATTTCCCCTTTCTTTTCCAAGTCAAGAGAGTTTGTCGTTGACGATCGTTGTGAATGATTGTACTTGTCATTTTTGAGGAGTGTTTTTGAGATTGTGCGGAGATGTGTTTCATTCAAAAAACCAAAATGATGTTCCTTTGACTAACTTTTTGGTAGTCCTTGTTGCTTTGTATAAATAAAATAAAATACATTTGCTGAGCTGTGTATGTTTGTGTTGCGTATGTTGGAGCTCGAAATACTTTGCGTCATTGGAAAAGCAGATTTGTCACAGTTTGTATAACAAGCAGAATAGGACTGAGAGTAAATATGTTTAGAGCTCCTGACGACTGGGTCCACTGTTTTACGAAAATTAAATATGCACAAAAGTTAGATTTTTTTCCCGTAATTCAAATAGTGATATTGTTTTACTGTTTTTTAAAGTACAAGACATATGAGATGATGGTTTTGTGATTTTTCAGAACATAGGTGAGTGGGTAGGGTTGTTTTACCATGATTAAAGGAAACAAGAGCCGATCAGGCTGTAAAGATTTGCTAGCGAATTAATTAGTGAGTGCAGAACATATTATCAGAAATGGGTGGTCCATGCTTTTATCTTGTCATCTCTTGACTATTGAATTTTTCTTTATGTTGGTGTTTTGCCAGTCTGAGTTTTCCAACTTCAGTTAGTCCAGAATGCCACTGCTCCATTTCCCTGTGGGGCCCGGAAACATGACCGAATTGCACCAGCTTTAAGTTCACTTCACTGGCTGCCAGTGGAATACAGAACTGATTTTAAACTTATGCTAATTACATTTAAATCTTTCATTGGTCTTGCTCCCCAGTACCTCAGCGAACTTCTATCAGAGCATAAACCGCCCAGAGTGCTCAGATAATCAGAAAAGAGGCTGTTAGTAGTCTCAATATCAATTTTAAAATGTATAGTAAACTGTATCCTCTGGGGCTGCCCCGAGATTGTCCCCCTTAAAGTCTTCTAAACTCCTTTTTTGATAAAGGTTTTAACAATGTGAACTACCTTTTCTATAACATACTCGTTTTTAATCACTTTTCATTGTTTTTTATGCTAGTTTATCATATTGTTTGTACTTATGCTTGTATGCTCTTTTAATGTACCTTCTTTGTGAGCACTTTAGTTGCTTTTAATAATGCTATAAAAATAAAATGACACTGAAAGGACACCTTTTTTACCACTGTAAAGATGGATAGATTTATACGCTTTGAATAATTGGGAACTGTCACAAAGTAGCATGCTGTTGTATCTAAAATTTTGACCCTTATTAGTTTTTAAACTAATATGAACTCAATACAAAGTGTTTTGTATATGTTTAGAACTCCGTTATGAGGTACAACTTTTAGATCAAAAATGTTCAAACATTTGTAAATAAGCCTTACATTCGTATTTAAAATCTCTATTTTAAAACAAAATTAAATAAATGGAACATTTTAGAACACAATTGCACGATTTAGTTTAGCTAAATCCCTTTTGATACTTATGACAAAAAAAGAATCATTTGTATTTAGCTTGAAAATGTATTGTGTTATTAATTCTAATGAAATCTAACGAAGTTCAAAGATGAAAACCAAAATATTAGAGTACTTTTGGGATTGTCCCTTAATCTGCGATGAGTAAACGTTTGTGAGTGGTGTGAAATGACTTCTTCCAGCTGCTGCTGAAGAGGAAGGGAGGTTGAGTTTGAATGAGCTGAGACGAAATGAGAAACAAGTGAAGAAATGAGAAACAAAAACCTCGGAGGTAAGAATATTAAACTGTGAACCACATGCTTGGCTGAGCGCAAATAAGAAATGTTAACAGATAACACGTTAATGTTAAAATATCGTAAAGCAGTCGTGAATGTAATGTACTGTACACACGTGAAAAGGGATGTGAATGAATTTGAGATGGTTTAATGTTAAAAGGGACAAAAATCAATGAGGTGTTGACCATAAACGTATGAAATCTCGCGTCAGAGTTATTCTTGTACATTTAGGTAAAAATTAAAATTTTGAGCATATACCACTAATCACCGGCTGATGTACTGGCTATTCAAGCAACTGCCAAATAATGAGAATTAAATACACTGTCACTACTTGATCCATACAGGCTACCGATCGCTACTGTACATGCTCAGAATGTACATACTTATAGTTTTTTTGCCACTTAATAACAAAATATTAACAAACATAGGTTGGTGATTTTTAAAAAGAGTATAAAAGATCATAATAGACCCACCAGCCCTGCTATATAGAAGATTGTCATTGAATAATCAAACTTCAAGATTCTATTTTATTCCATGCAGCAGGTATTACATTTACTGGCCTCACATTGCAAGCATTCCGATTTTTTTTTAATCTTTTGTGTGTATTTTGGACACGTAACTTTTCATGTCCAGGAAACCCTTACGATTGATATCACATAATGTGAAAAGTACATGATAAGTATTTGAAGCTGTTGCATTTCTCTGGATGCCTCAACATCCAGTGTTGAAAAGTTAACTGTCGTCCAAGACATATTCATTTGGATACAGCTGTCAACTGTAAAATATATTCACACATTTTGTTGTGTACTTTATAGTTAAATTTTACTATCTCCAACTTTAGATATAATTTAAAGCAACCACTACATCTCTGTAGCTTTTCTATATTACAGAGGCTGTTTTAAAAGTGGAGAACAGCTGTTATTGTTGAGTATTGAGAGTGTGGTGGTCTGCAGCTTCACCTTTGAAGCTCTTGTTAGAATTCAGACCAAGTAGTCAAGACACACTCACTTCTTTAAGTGGAAGCTTACCAGCCATAAATCACTAGCTCATTCATTAGCTCTGTGTCAGAGGAGACACACCCAGGAGGGCCAGAGGGGAGCGAAGTACACTCAAAATACCATTCTCCCATTTCCATGTTAATTACAGAACCCTGAGATGGATGCCTTAAACCTCATTGTTCGTTTAATGTATGCAAAGCACATGCAATTGCCACATTAAAAAGAGGACAATGTACAAACAAGCTAGTAAAACAGCGAATGTGGCATTTGGCTTGAAATCAATGTCAAGATGTTTTACTGCGAACACCAGGTTAAAACGTCTGAATGCTCCGAAGAGCTGAGTAAAGAGAGATATTAGCGCTTAGACCCTCACAGCTGGCAGGCAGTTAGCGAAGCAACAAGGCATTACTTTTTAAAAACGAGACGTTTTCACACCTCTAAACCAATGCAACAGGCTGGAATGATTCTTGAAAAGCAGTAAGCAGTTTGGTTTCCGACCTGAAATTTTTTTTTTTAACCGCTCTGGTTGAACTTCATGGACTGGTTGAGCCTGCTTGTGGAGCTTGTGCTTGAGGGAACAGACGGACCCTTGGGTTTAATCTTTCTCGGGGCAGATTTGGGTCAGTGAAGGCCAACAGAAGGCTGGATCCCATGAGGTTTCTGCAGAACACTCAACCATTTCTCATCTCCACAGTCTCACACCCCTCTGCGGGCCTCTGGCTGGGCAAAGGAACTCTGGTAAGCCCTCTCGCCTGGATGGCGCACCACACTGGGGCTTTAATTTTAATTTAGGAGTGTTGACAGTTACAGATGAGGGAGAGATGGATGACTCAGGTGTTGGACGTTAATGTCTGTTTAGCTCATAATTTAGAGCTGCGATGCATGGCGTTGTAAAACTGTCCATTGTGCTAACTGTTCCTGGATGTCTTTGGAGCAGACTAACTCAGAAATTGATTTGACAGAATTCTGGAGACATTGGAGCCAGGTTTTAGATTTGCTTGGCTTGCCGGTTGTTATTCTTCTTGCTAAGTCATCACCATCATCACCACATAGATTTTATGGTTAGGGATTTTAAACAAACCCCATACATTGAGAATGAGACCATGCAGAACCAATCCAGTAGCATTTACTGGTAACGAATGGAAGCTTAAATCTTCGAGATGGGTCTTTTTTAATCTTTTTACTAAGAAGATGTTCTCATTTAAAAAGACCCCCTTGAGACATCTTCAATATTATATTTGAAAATAATTATATTTGTGTCTGGGAGTCCTATTACTTTTTATGTGACTCCAATTTTAGTAGAAGTCATTTAAAGGTCTCTTTCATTAAACAAGCTAACATTATTTACTTGAGAGGGAGTTTTGGGGTGCTCATCCACAACTTTGGCTAATCACTGCTTTCATAAAAAAAAATTCTGAAAAAATAAAGCAACACTGTGTATCTATTGGAGTTTGTTCTTGCATGGTGCTTCTACAGTCAGGGAACTGTTGTAAAGTGCTACTTCTCGACCTAAAACATAGAAGGCTCTAATGGTAAAGATTTTAAGGCGAATTTACACTTACTAAGTGTCTACAAAGTTTGCTGCAAAAATTTCCTATATGCGCGAAACCAATGAATTTGTATGTGAAAGATGAATGGACAAAGAAGTTAATGGAAACACAGGTCCTTTTTGACACAGGTATTATTCAATCCTAAATGGATTTTAAACAGCATAATTTCTTTGAGTTCCTCTGTAGGAAAAAAGTTCTCTCTTTGCGCTGTGTTAACAGTTCCAGCGATCCTCTATAAAAGTATTCGCTGCATGAGAGGTTGTGTTAGCATCAGAGACCCTCTAGCTGTTGAACAGGACCGTGCAGAGATGAGACAGGGAATGGTTTGAGAAGAGAGATCAGACCCTGCTTACCAGGTGTATGTAGAGCTGCTCGATTATGTTGACATATAGATTTGAAATGTTTTATTCTTTGTCTTTGGAAACATACTGGATTACAATGCGTTTATATGTGGCTTTCAACAGTTGTTTAAACAACAGATCTAAACTGATCCAATGTACACTTTATTCACATTTCTATTAGATGAAAACGTAAAAGAAAAAAGATGGCCTTTTAGTTGAAAAAACACTTAAGGATGTTAATAAGTGTTCAATTCATTCAAGTGAAATTCAACACCTGATTAAATTAGAAAGACACGTGTCATGGAATCACCTGGCTCCACCCACAATCAGTCCACACAGATGTCATCATGATCACCTTCACCTGAATTTGAATTGCATCACCTGTTTCCCATCACTATGTGCACTATAAGGATGTCCCTCACCTTGAGACTCGTCAAGGCTACAAGCTTTTTCACGTACTCCCGGACTGCTCACTACCTGTTGGATTCCTTTACCTATTATTTCCTTGCCATTGTCAAGTTTTTTTGTTTGCCTGGTCCTCCATCATTTCATTTGCAAAGAAAAGTAAAGTTATGAATCATAATCATGTCAGTGACTGAGTACTTATCTATTTGTGTGTCTGCAAGGATATAAACCACGCTGACTGCATCTACTTCCTAGTTCATCTGTTTACTACATACCTGTTCAATAAACTTAATCTATTCGATTTTAACTTTGTGGTCTTCTTGTTCATACACACCATACACCATACAATATCAGTTAGCTTTAGCCTGATTGTTGTTAGACACATAGTGTTACATTCATGATTTCTGAGTGGCACAAACTTGTATTATCCATAGAGAATAGTTTATTTGAGCCAGCAGGATTCGTAACAGTAAGCGTGTAATATTACAGAATTGTCTAGACAACCACAATAATGAGTTCAATAACCTGTAACTAACCAACGGGACTTTTAGATATATGTAGCTGCTGCCGTGGATGAGATTAGGCATCTGTCAGCAGAAATAAAATTACTAAATAATTGTCAATTGTCAGTTTTCAAGTTTTACGATTGATAATCCTAAATCAAACCTGAAAAGTGTGTGTGTGTGTGCGTGTGTGTGTGCGTGCCTGCATGTGTGTGTGTGTGTGTTTGTGTGCGTGTGCGAGTGTGGAATGCTGAGCCTATCACATCGCATAATTAGCAGACAATCACATAACACTTCCCCAGCTCATTGCTATTCTGGTATAAAGCATCCTTTCCCAGTAGATCATCGATGAAGTGGAGAAACACTGGCCAAAGTGAAGTTTTTTTTAAACACCATGTAAAGCATTGTTGTGTAGACAATGATGCTGGACCTATTTGGGTTATAGTTTTCATTGGCAGGGCGTCTTTGGTTTACAAAGAGGATTACATTGCTGTTCACTTATGGCATGTGCAGCACTACAAACACACTTGGCCTATTTAATAACGTGCTTAATAACAGAACAGATGTGCCAAACAGCAACAATATGCAACTCGCCCTCATTTTTGCTCAATTGACAGAGACTGAAACAGAAGCAGTTATAAACAAAATCCAGTTAAAGCCTTTGAAAGCAAAAAAAAAAAAGAATGGCAAGAAATTATCATTGTGTGATCTGTTTTGCTCATGCATCGACTACTAGAACTAAAAAAATGAAATTGCTGTAGTTTGGAAGTGTTGAATGCCAACTAATGGTTTGGCTTTCTCTTTACAGCATTTTAGGAACCTTTTATTTTTTTGGGTTGACTGTTGTTTTTTCAGAAATGTTCTTGTGTGGATGTAAACATCAACAACAACCTAATGTGATCATAATGTGATTTCCCCACCCCTGAATATGGATTGACAGTCACACATTAGCTTACACTTCTTATGTTTCGTGTTATCTTTTACGTGTGAGTCGAACGAAGGAGTAGCGGTAATGTCCCCAAAGAAAAAAACTCCCTTGCTCTGTTTCAATATGTAGATTTCAGCACCGAAGTCTTCATCATCTACCCCCAGAGGAGTAGCAAAGGTTCCTACGTGTATGGTTGAATTATATTGCTGCTCTGCTGAGTGGCGACAGGAGATGTGACATGACAGCAAATTTACGTATTAAGCAACACACCCCTAAATCAGCCTGAATCGTTGACGCTCCCAAAATTGGGAGTTTTGCACTCATAAATATAAAAAAATCTAGAATGGTTTTTAACAAAAAAATAGCTTGACATATATATGAGACCCAGAAGATCAATATCATCAGTTGTTATATTCCAAAAATATATTTAAATATTTTCATAGTCTCAATCAGTACCTCCTCATGTTGCCAATTAATATCTTTCTTGTTTTATTTGCATCATTATATTTCATTGTACTTCAAGCATGAATCAAATGAAGGCACCTAAATGTAAGATGTGAAAAAGTGTGCCCTTGCATATCAAACTGGGTCAAAGGATTACCAGCAGGCTAAAATAAGATGCCTTTTTGGCCACAGACGAATTCAAGGCTGGAGATCTGAATGGTGTGTTTGTGTGCACTCACATAAAAGTGTGCAATGGGGGAGGAGTGTGTTTTGTGCCAAGCATATGGCCGTGGGGAGAGAGCTAGAGATTGAGAAGAGGACAAGTGATAATCCCTGTGCAGTCATGTCATGGTCACTTGTGTTTTCTGAGTGTTTGAGAGTCTAGTGTTGTCTGGTTTGGTTCTTCTGGCTTGCGCTGGGGGTTAGAGCTCTGGAGGAACACGTGTTCTCGAAAGACCGGACACAAAAATAGCACACACTGATGTGTTAACATGACACTTGTTTATTTATATAAAAAAATTATTAGCAATGTTATAATATTAAAATGTAGACTTTTAGTAAGGCAGAAAGTGAGGGAAATTAACAACATACTAAAAATGACAGCAAAAATATTCTCTAAAAAACAACATTGTGTTCAACCACAGAAAATGGCATGAAGAAATGTTACATTTATAGAAAATTTACTCTAGAAGAGTAGGTTTGTATAAGGTTTCTTGCTTGAATTTATGTATATATATATATATATATATATATATATATATATATATATATATATATATATATATATATATATACTCTCTTAAGACCCAACTCAACTAAAGTAACTAACAGCAACATTTATATTCAGATTTTAACGATTGTATTATTGTTTTAAAATAATACAATTACAAGGGCATCTAAGATACTAAACATATTGTATAATAAAACCAGATAATCTCTCTAAAAATTAAATTGATTTCAGAAAAAGCTTCTGAGGTTTATTAAATAACTTCAATTTATTTACATGTCTAGCCAAGTAGAACGATTTGTACAAGTTTTTCGTAGGATTGGCTGAGGGACGATTTACCCAAAAGCACAAATACCACCACTCACACTCGATTCTTCCACACCTTTACGAGATCTTTTCTTCGAGTAACCTCTGACCTCTTTATTCTGTAAATTCCGACAAATTTTATTCATCTTTCTCCTATTCAAGTTAACGCTGTTTTAATTGTTCTTTAAATTATGGTTACCAATTAACTACTCAAATTATCCATTTGAATGTTGTCAATCTGAATTTTATTTTAGCTTGAGGTCTTAATGTATTGTTCCTTTATGTAATTTATTATATTGTAGGAGTAGCAAATGTATCAATATTAAGAGAGCCAACTCAATGATTATTTTTTACCACAACTTGAGCCTTTTATGTGAACACCAATTATACAAAAATATATTTATATAGGTGTATCAAACTAAATTTGGATATCATTAAAAGGGTGACTATCTGGGGAGGAATGGTGGGGATGGTGATTTGTGACCATATAGGCACTGGAAAGTATAGAATACCATTTCCACCAGGTTAAAACAATATATAGCTTTAAAAAGTTGCAATTTTGAGAATAAAAGTTGCAATTTTGGAGTAAAAACTGTGTTCACGAAGTTATCATTAGATTGAGCATCTGGGGCTCAGCAAGTCAAAATGTAATCTTAATAAGATTTTTAACTTTTTATCTTCAAATTGATACTTTTATGTTTTTTTCATATAATATTTACTTCTCATCTCCAAATTTGGACTTTTTGTCTAAATTTTTTTATTTTAATCTCAAAATGTCGACTTTTTCCTCAATTTTTTTTTACTTAAAAAAATTTGACTCATAAAGCAACTATTTATTTATTTTTAACCAGGAAATGGGCTTCCTGTTAACTTGATCTGCTCTAAAGGGACGGTAACCCTAAATTTTCTGTGATCTGGGGCTTCATGAACAATTAATTGAATCTCACAACCTGAATGTCATTCATTTTCAAAGGGGTTTGTATTGTTTGATCGAGTAGGGTTTCTGGGTAACATTTTACACTTTCATAAATATTTTAAAAACGAATTTTACACAGTTCAGAATGTGATTATGGGCACTAAAATAAGATCAATTATATTTTATAATCTGATGGATTCAACCACATCAATGGTGTCTCTGCAGTTTTGGAAAAACTTATTACAGATTTGATTCAAGAATATCAACATGTTTGAGGCACGGCTCTTCACTAACTGAACTGTGTGCTGCCTTCATCAGCATCTGAAAAACCCTTCCTATGCTAATGCTAACATGCTGTATGCTCTCTCACACAGTTTGAAGTCAAATTAGGAAAAAAAAAGGGATGGGAGGGTGAGTAAGAGATTTCTGAGTGATAGACTTCTGAGCCAAAGCTTCTGATTAAAATAGCAGCAACACGAATGTGATGCACTTACTTAAATTTGAGTAAAATAATGGAACTATGATTTGTCTCTCCTATAAAATGGTAGAAGAAACACTGGTCAATATTTGTATTGCTCATTTACAAGAGTCCACCCAAATAATATATGGATTCTGTCCACATGGAGCGAACTATTTCAAGCCGTTAAAGAGTTAAAAGCAGTTTTTTCTTGTAGACTACAAAAACCAAAAAAATAGTGACCATTTTAATCTTTGCCATGTCATTTTAATGACCTCCGAGTTGGCTACAAATCAGTGAGGAGTCTGCAACTTGACAATGTTCAGATGTTAGTTATTGACACCCACCGAAAGGAGGGTTACACAGGTCATTGTTACAGTAGCCAGTTGCTCAGAGTGCTTTTCGTTAGCAAATGCATTTCATTTGAGTGGTGGGAAAAGGTTAGACGGTACAAATGAGGATCACAGTATTCAAAGAACACGAGGAAATGCACAAATTAAAAACAAACATACCTTTTTGATAATATGTCTCTTCTTCAATATTGTGATATGTATTTGTAAGAATCAAAATTGATGCACTGATGGTCAGAAACCAACAGCTTTCACAATTCTGCACTCTTCGAGTTATCCTTTGCTAGTTCAGAACACAGAATCTCTTTATGGTTTGGAGCGTGTGAGTGACAGTATTTAGTGTTTTGAATGAACTCCCTCTTTGACCGAGCGTGACCGTATCACCGATGCGAGGGTGTCTCCAGATGTCCTCTCCAGTGATCGATGCATGAGTTTTGTCTGGACCCAGAAGCTCTTCCGGCATCTCTGGAAGCTTTAAAGTGAGCCTCCAACTCTTCCACCCACGCGGTGCTCCAGTCCCACACTGGCATGGGCTCCACCTCCCCGAAACACTCACGAGAAGGGAACAGAACACTCAGAGGGGAGGCGGGTGGGGAGAAATCTGCCAAAGAATGTATGATCACATACACATTAGAAAGGAAATTAACGGAGATGTATGCACGAGCATGCGCGCAGACATTAAAAACACAAGAAAGGCACAAGTTAATTTTACTAAAATGAAATCACACCGGACGCTTCAGTTACAATGGACTAGTCATTTAACCTGATGCATTGGCAGAGATTGAAAGATAGACCGAGGGAGAGTGAAAGGGGGAAACAATCAGCAAATGGAGAGAGGAAATTCCCTGTAGGTTTGGCTTTTGAAAGGCGTGATTGATTTGCTGAAACTTCTGAGAGGCTGGTGGGGGACGCAGACAATTTGTAGACAGGCCCTCAAACCCTATTATTCCTCATTGTTGCAAAGTAGAGCTGCTATTTTTCACTGTCTCATTGGGAAGCGTAATGTTGCAGTGCATGGCAAATGTGATCTGACAGAGAATATTCTCATCCAGTATACTCTGGAGTCCCCTGCTGTAGTTATGCAAGGAGCCTTAAAAGGACTTTCGTGACAATCTGATTCGTGAACATCACTGCATGAATTTTTGAATTTTAGTTTCATTTAATTCCATGATATCCTGAAGGCCTACTCCACTTAAAATGTGTTTTTCTTTATTTAATCATATTTTTAAAGAAGGTTATTGGCTTTATTGGAAAATGGAAATGTTAATTACTTTAATAGTGTGAATTCTGCTCCTAAGGATTCGGATTTGATTTTCAAACAGTTTTTGTAACACATAAGAATCATGGCGGAACAGGTGCCATCATTCATTAAAGTGTTCTTAAATTTTCCTTATTTCACGTCATTCTTTTTTTTTTTTTTTTTTTTTTTTTTTTTTACAGTTTTAGCACTCATCATTTTCCAGCACAGAAAACGAGGTTGGGGGTCTTATGAGTTTAGAGGATTGACTGTATATAACATGGACGTGTTATGCACAATTTTCTGTTTTTGATAAACAGGTAAAGGAGGCTCAAAATCTAAAAATATTTTAAAACAACAAATAAATGTAAAAATAATTCATCCCATCACAGTGTTCATGAAGGTTAAAACAAGTGATCTGAATAAACAAACATTGCAGCACCAGGGTTTTTTTTCCAGCTCCAAAGTTTTAAAAATGAGAATGAATGAGAGCCTGCTGACTTCTGACCCCACCCCCCTTGCTACCGGTCTAGGTACTACAGTTCAGTCACTTCCTATTGTGCACCAATAGAGAGAGAGGGCCACTGTTGTAGAGAGATTAATTTGTTTATCAATTAACGTGTTGTTTTTTTGATAAAAAAAGATGAAAAATTTTGCTTTTTAGATAGTAATTGTGAATCAAATGTTAAATGCTGTGTCAACACACAGCAAACCTTTTTACAATTTTTATTTGATTTTGTCCTTCCTGTTGTGTTTTGTGGTCAAATTAGACCGATGAACTATCTTTAAAATTCCTGTAACTCATTAATAAAGTTGTAATATTTTAAAGTTGTGTGTTTAATGGCCCAGGCTATATTAATGAATGATCATTGAAAAGGAATAGGTACCATAAAAGGCAAATGCACGGTGATTGTGGACATGGTATATTTTTTTTCTCAGCCCCATCGGAACCCTATGACCCTAATTAGCAATATGGAAGTTAATAAAAATAGGATGGTCTAAGTTCGCCACCTACAGGCAGATAAATGTATTTACTTGAGAACAAAAAGCTTTCTGCCCAATATTATTTATTTTGTTTTATTTAAATCATATTTTAAGTAATACATGATTGTGCTGTTTATAATTAGCAAGGATTAGAATTACTTAGAGCAAGCATTTATACATAATTCTGTCTGTCTGTCTACCTACCTACCTACCTACCTATCTATCTATCTATCTATCTATCTATCTATCTATCTATCTATCTATCTATCTATCTATCTATCTGTCTATCTGTCTATCTGTCTATCTGTCTATCTGTCTACCTGTCTACTTTCAGTTGAAACTAACTGCACTTTGACAAGATTTTATGTAGTAACTGGAACTTGTAAGCACAGTGCTGTTCTCTGCGAATCCCATTTGATTGGCACCTTTTTCTATAGACACTTTATCCTATCACTACAGATATGCACTAAGTACCAATCACAGCAAACAACGTACTGTCAAGGAAGCACAGAAACTCACTGTTTGGGAAAATCAGTTAAAGAGAATCCAATGCACGAACCTTTAAAAACCACAATGAGACACTTTATTATATTTACATTTTATATTTTTAGAGCACCGCGCAGCTCAAAACAGCTGAGCATTAATGTTGACCCCACAGAATGAAGGAACAGTTCCATCTTGTGGTTATTTCAGGTCATTTCAATAGTCTACTTGAATTGCTTGTAACACAACCAGATTTAATTTTACGAAGAACAAAGATATTACAAATCTTGCTTGATAAATTACCTCTCATGGGATCAGCCGTCAAAGCCAGGACACGGGCGAAGTTTGCATCATTTATGAAGGAACAGTCAGAGGAGCTGATGATGCTGGTGCGAGCGCTCGTCACGTTGCTTTCAGACACTGAACCCCAGCCGTTCCACAACGAACCCTCCCATTCGCTGCAACAAGAGGATGGTGTACTACTCATGGTGGCTCTTCTGAGACCAATCGGCTCAACGTCCTGCTCGCCATCCACTTCCCGGTCACTAGGCCCACAGATGTAACCCAGTGTTGGAGTTGGAGAGAATGGACGGGCCATTGATGGAGAACTCTGATCTGACATGCTGATGAAAGACACTGTTAGACTTCATTTTGAGGGTCAAAAATCCTTCAAGATGCTTGTTACCTTTGTTCCTGCGTTTTAGGACTGATCTCCATGTATGGAGCGTGTCCCTGAGTGGTGAGGGTGGTGTCCTGGTAGTCATCAGTGGATAGACAGAAGGAGGCTGTAGATAGATGGCTATAGGATGGGCTTGGTTGGGAGGGGCTGTGATTGGTTGGACATCCTGCAGTTGCAGAAGCAGGACCCTGGAGCCCAGAGGCAGCACAGACAGACTGTTGAGAGCCCACATCCACTGTTAGCTTGGTGGATCTGGTGGACCTGAGTGGGTAAATCAAAAACATATTTTAAAATATAACGATTGCGATCAGAAGCATGCTAAAGTGTGGTTTTTAAACCTTCCTTTTAGTTAGTTAGCTTACAATATTAATGTACCATTTGGCTTTTTTTCAACCTTGGAAACTACAAACCCAGAACGGGGAGATTTTGCAAGATATCTCTGGTGCATCTTTGTATCATGCTATAATGCAGAGAAAAAAAGTGAAATACACATTCATGTTAAAGTAAATTAAAAAAGAATGGAGAAGTTCTTCCTTATATGTGCACTAGGTTCTTTATGAGGTACTTTTATATGCTGTAAAGATAATAATTATCCATTTCATTTGGAAATTGTTTTCATTTGATAATTGACAAATATATTAATTATTCTTTTTTTTATACTTTTACAGTAAAAATTAAATAATCTGTATTTTCCAATAGATTCATTTGGCTAAAGAGCAACCTAACCAAATATTATACATTCATAGGTACTGTTTGCTGTTGATTCTAACATTTTTAAACTGGAAACTCAGTGAAGAAGTTAATTTGGAAAAAAAAAATAGTGACTGATACTTTCCACAAAGAAAACACCTGAAATTATAAAATATATTCTGGTTTCTACTGTTGAGCCGCCGACACAGGAAAAAAGTACAATAAAAATACAAACGGTATTTAAAGTTTGTTTTTTGTTGTAAATGATGTGTTTTCTTATCATCAATTCCAGTCTTGGTCCTGTTGGAATAAAACCTGCATCATCTTCTACAGCATTTTAAACAAACCTACTATTTTATATTGTTGGTCCTTTCCTCCTCTACCTCTCTGACCATTAGTGTTGAGCTTTTGGATGAAATTGGTTTCTGTCTTCTAGTCTGAGAGCAGTATACTTATATTTTCACAGGGACTAATGTCAGGGCTTGTCACAGACACTGCCATTATAGATGAACTTTCAGAGGTCTGAGAAATAGGCACACATCCTTAGCTCTGTGAGAGGGATTGTTTAGAGCTACTCACTTCCTGCTGTGACAGGACGAAGACATGTTTAAGTGTGTGCCCATATAAGGAGTGAAGGAAAGGGTTGAGGTTTAAGTTGAAATACATGCATGCATTCACTGCAGATTCTCTTCAGGGCACAGAAAAACAAAAAAAAACATTTCAATATAATATGGCTTACTATATTTGGGGAGCAACGCCACGCACTACAATGCCTTTGTCACGTTTTGTTTGTTTGTTTCAGTTTATTCTGAACGGATAAGGGTTTTCATCTCAAACAAGAGATGAAAATGTTCTTATATAAAAGTTAAAAAGTAACAATTAAACAAACCAGACTCCAAACACCAGACACCAACAACATAAACAAACAGAAATCTCCCACGATAAAAAAAACCCTCCAAATGAAAGAACAGCATCAAATTCTAAATGTAGGTCTGTGTAATTTTGTGAAAGTATTACATTGGGATTTCTCTGAGATGTTGCAATTCGAATTTATGATTTTTCAACAAAAAACAACAACACTTAGACTCATCTTTCCAGGTTGTGTTAATAGATACATGACATTTAGCATTAACATGTGAAGTTTAAATGACATGTCACGATTGTGAAAAAACTATACATTATGTGATTTCAGTGTGTGTAGTATATTATTATAAACTTAGCTTAAAAAACACAGATTTCTAGTCCAAATTTAACCTATGATTCATCAGTGTTTATGGTTAGAGTCTAGAAGTAGTGACATATTTAACATGGCCCAAAAGTCACAGCTCAGACATCTTTGGTGGCCACAGTGGCTCATCTTTGGCTCTGGATCAGGGACTTGGTCCAGTCTTGTACTGTAATTTATTGTGGTACATGGGTCAAGTAAAACAACTTAAGAAAGCCAGAGCTAAGCCAGGTCTAAATTGCTATGCTAAGCTTCAATTCAGAACCAAGAGGAATATAAACATCTTTCCGGTTCTGAAAAGTTGGCAATTGATCCTAGTAGGGCTGTAGTGCTCGAGTCTGGACTGGGACCTAGAACTTAATCTCAAACACTCTTAGCTCACCTTTCTGAACTGAAAAGCAAACACCCTTTGTAAAGGAGCGCTTTGAACAGAACATGAAAGTGCTGTCCTCCGATCTCTAAAGCCTCTCATGCAGTCTCTCGCTCTATATCAGAGGAGCACTTGCTAGACCTGTTTAGACCAGTGTGTGGAAAGAACTTTCTCTACAGATAAACTTGTGGAAATTATGTTGTTTTTCTTTTATTTAGGAAATAATTCACAAGTTCACTATTACCACAGTTTAAACAAGGAGTATACCATCTTAGGAAAAGTGAGAAGTGAAAGATGCATAGTGAGTGGTGAAGGGGTGGAAGGAGAGATAGCTTGCATGATGTAGATGCTAGCTCTTTGGTCGTGTCTTATATACTGGAGATGATATGGGTAGTTGGGACCATATGATTAGTCAATTATCAGCCAAGCTCCTCCCAAACCTATGCTAACCAGACGTCATTAAAATGCTTAATAACAGGAATAATTTTTTTTAAACGTGTATGTGTTTCCATTTATTTCTCTGTCCCATCGCACTCCATCGAGCGATGAGGAGAAATGCTCCTCTCACATCTTCTCGTCTCTCAGCCAAAAATCCCGCAGAGCAGAAAATGCGATGCAGCGTCACTGCATAAGTGTGTAAAGGCCTTAAATCCACAAAAGTTTGCTGGAATGATAGGCTGCTCTCTATACCTAGACCTGGAACCAATTTAAAAACTAAAGCAGATAGGGCTTTTGCATTTGTACCTCCATGGTTGGGAAACTCTGTCTATTAAATTATGATAACGTTTTAAAAACCTTTAAAAAAAATCTCAAATTGTCTGTAATGAGATGCAAATCATGAGGAGATGTATACAGCTGCTGTGTAGTGTGTTTAATTTATTGCTATTAGATTTTTGTGTGTTCTATCTGTGTTTTGTCAGATTTATATTCTGGCCAGCATTTTGGTCATATAAAATATGCTGCTATACAATTTACTTTCTTTGTTGCTTAATTTCTTAAATTTTTCTTCCTTGTTCTGACTTTGACTATGCAACAGAGAGATTCAAACAATAAATAACTTTAATATGGTTTCACCAAATTTTTGGGTGGATTTTATATTGTGAAGTTAAAATACAGAAAAAAATACCGAAATACCACATACTGACCCATCCACATTCATAACAAAAACATGTCCCTACCCCCTTGATATATCTATGAGTCAGCTCAGTGTCAGTGTGCCTCTTACTCGTCTTCTGAGCTCAGGCTTTGGTTGTCTTCATCAGGCAGAGCTGGAGGACTGGGTAACGCATCCACCAGCTGCAGAGAGGCAGAGTAGTGCAGAACTCGTGGAGGGCTCAGTGGCTTCACTGCATCTGGTGCACCGCCTGAAGGAATGTACACCAGCTTACAAGAGATCTACTCCTAACTTCATTAACATTAAATGAGAAAGGTCCTAATGGTCACCTGCAGGGTTCTGACTGAATCTTTGCTGATAGTTCGGTGCACTACACACCGCCAGAGCGTGCTTGTTCACTGGCATCAGGGGGGCACTTTTCACCGCATGCAGCTCTGGAAGAATACAGAACCATCCGTGCTGAATAATTGAAATGTCATGATTCTTAGCATTTGAAATGCAGACACACTGAAATAAACCATGTTTGTATTAGAGGGAAATGCTGTCTGTGCTTGTTTTGCAGATGTAATGGCTATTTGGATTGAGAACATACAGTCATGAAGGCAATAAATGCATTGAGGGGGATAAAAATGAGGAGAATGAATAAACGTCTCACCCCTCTTGAAGTTTTTCTCCCATGATTCCTTTCGTACTCCCATGTTAGGCTGAGCAGGGAGGGTGTGTTTCCATGGTAACGCCTGAACTTCTCTGACAACTGCAGTTTTGATGATGGGCTCCGTGATTCGAATGCTTTCATAGTTATGCAGTTGAGGGTTGCCGTGGGGCATTCTGGGACAGCGCCCCGGACTATTAAATGTTTTCAGTCCATTGCCAGTTAGATCCACATAAAAGGTACCATAGACGCCACAGTTGTCTGGAACGATTGGGATTGTTGAGCGCAAAGGTTTAACCTCTGTTTTAGTCATAATGGGTAGAGCTGTCGAAAGAAAGTGGACTAATTTATAAGATGAGCCAGGATATCAATGGTAATTAGAGATGATGAGAGGATGCAGCAGAACAATGGCTTCAGGGGTGATTGATGTAAAAAGGGAATGGTCCATCATTAGTTATAAGTGTTAAAGAAATCCCCTTAAATGCACTTTGAAGTGTATTAATTAATAGTCAAATTTAGAGACACAAATGTAGCAGATTCAATGATATAATCATGACTGTAGTTGTGACTTACTGGTCCTCCGGAAGGCAGAGTTGTCCTGGTTTGGGGCCCAAAGGCCCTGCTTGGACTCTCTGCTGGAGTCTGGCCTCCAGCCTCCAGAGATCCATGGAGAATCTGGAGCTGCCATTCTGAAGAAAAAATACAAGTTCATTTGCATTCAGTTTTTTTTAGTTGGTGCTTGGTTGATCGAGTGTTGTTTTTTAGGTAAACGATAATTTTCTGTATTGAAACTACAAATGCAACAGCCAATCATCTTTCTGTTACTGGTGGAGTCTCTCTGGGATTGTCACATGTGGGTTTATGTGAGACACATGGCTAAAAAAAAACTGAATATATTGCTTGGCTGAGACCGGTTCCTAACAATGTGTTTGAATTACACACACATTACACAAAAAAAGATTAAACTGTGAATTTTAGGTGACCACGCCCTGTCATCTATTTCAAGAAGAGCAAAAGCAAATATAGGTCTTTGCTAAATATAGATGTTAAATTAAATTCTTAATTAAATTCTTAAAAAAGGTGGTAAAAAGTCTTAAATCTGATGCCCCCAAACCTGTAGAAACCTTGGAATAAGAACCTAACAAGGTAACTATAACATAATATTTTTTAGAAATGTATCCCTCTTGTAACTCACTTCAGTTTTGGACAAAGTGATATTTACCTGTGCTTGATGATTAAATCTTCGCTTTCAAGTCGATATAATCCTGTAAATGACAGCAGAACGTCATGTATATGTACAACTCTGTACAAAAAGTACACCATGGGAAAAGAAAACGTTACTCTAGATTACCTGAGCTTTTAGTACCGGGGCTGGCAGGTCTGAAATGTCGCCTGTACACAAACAGGGCAGCGATCATCATAACACACCACAGGAGGGTGCCAACGCTGCCGATGAACACCGGCTCTTTAATCACAGCAAGAAAGTGAGACAAGTTGAGTAAGCCTGTCTGATAGGAAACTCCCTCCTGCATCGAATCTGGAGAGGAAGACAGGAGAACAGTAGCTGTGACACAAAGCAGACTTATCTTAACATAAACATATATTTAACTTAGGATAATATTAAAGTTAAACGTACCTATGAGCAGCTTGTATGGCTCGCTCTTGACACCCACTCCTGCCCCATTAACTGCAGCCATGGTCACCCAGTACAATCGGCCAGGCAGCAGGGTGACCATCTCAATGCTATGTGTTCCACTGTCCACAGTCCAGTTAAAAGATGCCTTGTCCTCAGACTGCACACACCACACCTGTCAGGAAGCATAATAGGACATTTCCCATATGATAGAACTTGTTTCTCAACAAAAAAAAAATTAATAATTAGTTTCGTATTATTTAAATTCAGACTTTTTTAACAAAAAATGTGAATCATTGCTACATCACTTGACCTTTCACTATAAATTCACAAGTCATTTATAGTAAACTGTGATTTTTATATGAATTAATATATATAAATTCATTTATATATATATATATATATATATATATATATATATATATATATACACAAATATTTTTTATTCATTATCATAATTTCCCTTTCTCATATCCTGTTTAACTGCCTAAATTAATATTCCAATCATTTACATGCAGTTGTTACCTTGTAATATTTGTCATGCTACTCTTGGGTTGTTTGTTCATTGTGTTTTTTTCTGTTAGTTTTTCTAATAATTTGACGTTATTTTTTTGTGAGCGTGGTGTTTGATCACGTAAAGTGTGGGAGGGAGGATGATTAAGAGGAATGTATGAAGCACAAATGCTCATTCTTGATTTATTCATGTATAATGTGACGTATCTCTACAATGTACAATAAATAAAAATAATTAAAAAGTATATAATAATTGGCTCCTAATAATAAAGTAATGCAATCTACACTTAAGAATGTCTTAATTTGTGTGAATTTTATTTAATTTCGTCACTGTAACATACAATTTCACATTTTATAATCAATTCTGTAATAGAAAGGTTTCTATATCAAGTTGCATTTGAGTCGAATTTGAGTCATTAAACGCATTATACTTTAAGGATATTAAATATTCTTTAAGTTTTTCCACATCAGCATATAAAAGTATAAGAAATACAATTAAAATTGGGCTTTTATACAATTTATTTTCAAATAAAATTGATTTAGCACAAAAGTAGTTGTTCCAAAAGAGCATGCTTCAAGAAAACATTTCATGAATACACTTAAAATATAACGATGACTAATGTAGCTTCAAGCACAGAAAAGTAAGTTACAGATATTTCTTTTTTTCACCTGGGTTTATGATTAGAATATTTTAGAATATCTGTGGATGAAAAAAAAACTAACAGCTTATTCTGTGTAGAATTACATAGTAATAAAATTTTGGGATAAGTTACTTTATCTGCTTAATGCACTTATTTGTGCACTAAATGTGTTCAGTGGATTATCAATGAGGGGACATACCTGATAACCCTGAATGATGCCGTTGTGAGCACCATGAGGCGGTGGTTTCCAGCTGAGGTGCACGCTGTCGTTGCGATCGGCAGGCACTGTGATGGACACTTCCTGAGGTGGAGCACTGGGAACTGAGAAAACAGAGCATGCAGGGGTTTTGAGAAATCTTTAATTATTTACATTATAGGTAACTCTATTATGTATCTTTACTATGGTGAGATACTAAGGGTGAGATTTTGTGTTTAACTACACAGTAGCAGTGCTTCAAAACTTCCAACCTCTTGTTTCTCACCAGTCTCTGGCACTCTTAAGTGTCTGGTGTTGCTTTCTCTGCCGTATAGGTTGCTGCCATAGGGTCGCACCTTGAACTCGTATTTGTAGCCTCTCCTCAGAGGTCCCACATGGGTGTGCAGACCAGGCTGAGGAACCCTCTGTGCTGTCCAGTCTGAAATGGCTGGCAACAGAGAGCGGTACAGCACCTCAAAGCCCTCGAGGTAATGAGGCTGTGACACAGACGACTGCAGCTGCATTCAGAAGAGAGGAGAGCAGGTTACCCTTATTCATGATCTTAGTTTTAGGAACACAGTTGTCTTTCCCGCTCCCCATGAGTTATCATGTGCCCCAATAGATTTGAGTGTTCTGCTGTTATGATGTACATTACGTGGATGTTTTTTTGGCTAGAATCCTGTTTAAGTGCATACTCACACTCACATTGGACTGGTATAGATACAGGAATACTTTTTTGCACTTGGTAAAAATATAACAAGATATTTTGAGACCATCTACACTGCCATGTATTTCACCTGCTCAACAATATTGATTGCCCTCCACATTGAAAAACCCTTATCTGCACTAAATAATCGTATTGCTCTCAAAAATGTGATAATTTTAAAAACTGTTTTGTGCATTATTGTAAATGTAATCGGCCATGTTTCTCACAGGCACAGCCAGGACAGCCCATACATGAATATCAGAGCTCTCTGTAAGTGGGAAATATAAAACAAAGTGTGGTTTTGCATTTTCCATTTTCTTTGAAGTACCTGCAAACACAGTGTTTTTGCTTGACCAGTATGCATGAAATACATGAATTGACAACACAATTGTTTTAGAATTTTTAAGACAATGTTGAAGTGCACAGAACTTACTGGTGTCATGCTGATCCACAATAAAGTCTGGTGGAAGCAGATGGCATTAAGGAAGGCAATGAATTCATGAATCCTTTTGCACGTTTTGAAAGGTGTTTTTATTCATACACATCCATTTAAGTGCAGACTGCTTTGTGAATGAGGGGCAATGACGGATTCACAATTAAACTGCTAATGAAAGTAGCAGCTTATCGAATAATTTCTGAATCTACTTCTCTCCAAAAAGTGTTAGAGTTTCTACCTTCATAAAATTAACCTTCTGGTAACAATAAAATTTCAATAAACAAATAAACAATAAAAATTTCACAGCTGATAAAACTTGATCTTAAACACTATTAAAGTAACTAGACAATATTTAAAATATTTAGCTGAGAAAACCCTGTTAATTAAAACATAATGTAAAAAGGGTAAGAGAGGTGCCTTTCAATGTCTGAAATCTACTTGATTAATCTCAAGAATTATTTTATGCTTTATTTTTACTTTATTTTGCACTGATTGTTGTAATTGCTTTGAAAAGATTTGTCCTAGTCATGCTCATGGATGTTTTAATTAAGTAGGATTTGTAGTAAAGCAGTGTAAAATCGCAAGCCCGGTGGTGATTTAACAACACTTTCTATTTCTTTTGGAAATGTGAGCGCTTGTGTTAAAATTACATAGTGCATACCTTAAACCATTTTGAATTAAGAGTGAACTGAGGTTTATTACCCTCCACATCACTTGAGACATGTCTGAAGCTGGGCTCACAACTGTGAGATTTTCCAGGCTCACGCGCAGGGCTGATAACTCCTTGTGCAGGTCTCGTAGTCTAGTGCTCCCTGCATCTGCAATGAATTTCATTCAAGCGGCACGATTATGATGCAGCGAGTAACTCTAAATATATGCTGGGAATTGGTTCAAATTGGTAGAAAATTCTGATTGAATAGTGTTCGAATGCTTACCTTCTACAAACAGCTGTGCGCTGGCCACGGAAACCCCAAGCTTGTTTTCAGCTGTACAAGTGTACCTGCCCATGTCCTGAGCTGTCACATAGTGGATTTGCAGACTGTGATCTGGGTTGATTAAATACCTGGCAACGTGATCAGAATATAATTTTATTCATGTGAATCAGAGGTTTCATGAACATAATGAGATTTAATTACTGGTAGACTTTTCAGAATAATAAATTGTGAGTCATCGTTTCAGAATCTATTCTCTTTATGAGATTAATTTCAACTTATATAAAAATAACTGGATTGAATTAGATTTTTCCAAAAATGTGGAATATCACATTTTCCACTGCGTCTTAAAAAGCCAACATTTTAGGCCTTAAAAGTCTTAAATTCAATGTTTAAAAAATTTGCATAAATGCTCAAAAGCATAAAAATAATAGTTGAAAATGTCAGAGTTTGAGTGAACTTTAGTAAATGCTCAAAAACATAAATGTGATGGCTAGGGTTTTAAACTTTGCATTTTAAGCATACTGTTTATTATGCGACTCATTTTCTATATGTTTTTGGTATTACATTTAATTCTTAACTGTCTTATAAAGGTCTTAAATTTGACCTTATGAACCCTGCAGAAACCATGAATATATGATAACAAACACAATTAAAAATATATAAATATTGTAAAATCTATAAAACAAGAAATAAAATATTTATTTATAAATTGTAACATTTAGAACAAAGAAAATTAAATTTACAATTCCTTTTCAGTTTCAATTTTATGTTAATTGAGTTCTGGCCTTTTTCCATCAAATAGTTGGCAACTAACTGAGCAAGTGGATGCGCAGTAAAATGCTTAAAATCTTAGTGTTCGATGACTTGCATGCCATGTTTTAAAATTTATCAGCATTTAAATTAAATTGTGATGATCAATTTTAGAGGAATGATATTTTTTTATAATCAGTCTATTGTCTGATTTTATCCTATGATAACCAGAAAACATCAATTAAACTCAATCTTTGTTACATTTTATTTTTTAGGCATCATACCTGCCATTGGGTAGAGGCCCTTGTTCTCGGGTCCACTCTATGTTAGGCATGGGATCTCCATCGGCCTCACAGAAGAACTGTGCTGACTCACTAAGCTGCACGGACACATCCTCCGGCCTGCGTAACAAAACTGGTTTTGCTGAGAACAGATCAGACACAGTAAATAACATTCATAGAAGAAAACATGTAACTTAAAAGCATATTAAAGCACCTCACCTAATACAGACAACCGAGCAGCCCGACTTTCTCGAACTGCGACTGTATTTGAGGCGATACAGCTGTAAACTCCAGAATCATTCTTCTGGGCCGGAGCGATGATTAGTTTTCCATTCAGTTCCTGTATGAGTGACAGAGAAATCTAGCAAAAATGCAGTCTTGAGAACGTACTTTGTGTCCCGCTTCCCTCTACAGATGAATGGAAGGATGACACACAATTTACCAGAATGTTCCAGGCTCTTATCGTGTCTTAAATTTCACAATGCCGAAATACAGCCTTAACAACTCCTAAATCCACTTATCAAAGATGTTCAAAATGGAGCGGTTTTGTGCCAGGAAAAGTACCCATCTGTAGACTCTCTTTGACTCTCAGAGTACTCTTGTGTAAATTCTTGCAGGAATCGGTTTCTAAAGAAGTCTCTCTTACTTGCTGCAGTCTGTTCCACGTTGATCTGTCAATGATGTCTTTAATAATGATAATAAACTTTATTTGATAAATCATCTGTCATGCTAGGCCTTCCAAAGCACTGAACAGAGAAGCACATGAAACAAAAAAAAATTAAATTGTGGGCTAAAGTTAAGAGCAGTAAAATGTCAACAACCCTAATTAAAAATGGTCTAACTTTGTGCATCCCTGAGGTCACCCAGAAGAGAGGTCCACAGTGTCGGTCCATAGACCATTTTTGTGAATGTGTTTATTGTGAATGTGGAGGATTTGATAACATTTCACACATTAAGCCACATATAAGAATCATTAAGTTTGAGCTGTTAATTGAGCCAACATGAGTCAGGTCGGCTTTAAAGGCTTTTTTTTAGCATGGAGAAAAGCCTTCAGTGATGTGCGAGAGTTAGGGCCATTTTTGGATTTGTTGTATGCGAGGATAAAGGTTAAAGTTGCCAGATTATGAGGGTGAAACTTTATAAGTAAAGAAAACTGTCCATATGTGTCAGAGACTTGTCAAAGCTTACGAACATTAATTTTATTTACAGTAAAATAAGTACACTATATGATTTGGTAAATATTGTTGAATATTTCTAAAGGTGCATTTAATTTTTGGTTATATACAAAAGAAGAAGAACAGCTTCTGACCTTTCTGATTAAACACTAAGTATTTTCATCGGGATGTTGTGTTCGGACACAAATGTTCTGTATTATCTCTGTACAGCTTTCTTCTGCATTCTTTACATAAATGCTTTTATGGTTTATTAAACATTATTGGTCATTTTTTAAACCCTTTGGATGTTTCGTAAACTTGCAGCCAAACATGATTTATTATCTCCCAATTTCTCCAAGGTACTACCATAGATTTATCATTTAAGTAAATTAGTTTTAAATGGGTTTGCAAGGTCTTTCATCTCATTCTTAGAACCTGTAAGTACACTGATTTAAACCTGCACTCACAGTGAAGTGTTCATCGCTGCTGTTGATGAGGATCCCATCTTTCCTCCAGGTGATGTTGGGTTCAGGGTGGCCAACAGGAGGGCTGCAATTCATCACTGCCACTTCACCTAATGCCACCTCTATATCGCTGGGCTGCACACGGAAGTCCTCTCGTAGAGCTTAAAACCACATATAATAATAATAATGCCTTCAATTTATATAGCGCTTTTCAAGACACTCAAAGACGCTTTACAATTATCAGAGCATTATTCATTCACTCCACGTTCACTCTCTGGTGGTGATAAGCTACCATGGTAGCCCTCAGCTGCCCTGGGGCAGTCTGGACAGACTGGACCTACGCCCTCCTGCCCACCACCAAACACACCCCACCAGTCACACACATCCATACTGGGCAATGTGGGTGAAGTGGCTTGCCCAGGGCCACAACGGCAGAATGGCCCTAGTGGGGATCGAACCACCAACCTTCCAGTTACAGAACGACCAACTCCACCACTGCGCCATCTTTCCGCCCCAAATACATATCACTTATTAGACTGATTAGATTACAGATTCTGTAGCTTCATATAACTTACAATGCACAATACAAGCTGTCCAAATAACCCTTTAAACATGTGACGCAAAACTAGACGTTCAGATCATGCCGTTTGGTTCAGAGCTAGCTAATCTAGCCACAGGGGTTTCAAGCCAGTGACTTCTGTGCCGGTCCCAAGCCCGGATAAATAGAGAGGGTTGCGTCAGGAACGTAAAACATGCCAAAACCAAATATGCAAGTCATCAATTCGATTTCCATACCGGATCGGTCGAGGCCCGGGTTAACAACGACCGCCACCGGTGCTGTTGACCTACAGGGTGCCGGTGGAAAATGGACTACTGTTGGTCAAAGAAGGAGAGGAGGGAGAAGGATTCATAGGCAGAGAGAGAAGAGGAAATGCAAGAGTATAGGTCTGAGAATAGGGACTCTCAACGTTGGTACAATGACCGGGAAAGGTAGAGAGCTGGCGGACATGATGGAGAGAAGGAAGGTAGATATTCTGTGTGTGCAGGAGACCAGGTGGAAGGGTAGCAAAGCGCATAGTATTGGAGAGGGATACAAACTGTTTTACTATGGTGTGGGTAGGAAGAGAAAAGAGGTAGGAGTGATCTTGAAGGAGGAGTTTGTGACGAATGTTTTAGAGGTGAAAAGAGTGTCTGATAGGGTGATAAGATTGAAGTTAGAGATTGAAGGGGTGATGTTGAATGTAGTGAGTGGTTATGCTCCACAAGTAGGCTGTAAGCTGGAAGAAAAGGAGAGATTCTAGAGTGAGTTAGATGAGGTGATGGAGAGTATTCCCAGAGGAGAGAGAGTAGTGGTGGGCGCAGACTTCAACGGTCATGTGGGCGAGGGCAACAGAGGTGATGAGGAAGTGATGGGCAGGTTTGGTGTTAAGGAAAGGAATCCAGAAGGACAGATGGGGGTGGACTTTGCCAAGAGGATGGAAATGGCTGTAGTTAACACGTATTTCCAGAAGAGGGAGGAACATAGAGTTACCTACAAGAGTGGTGGTAGGAGTACGCAGGTGGACTACATCCTAAGTAGACGAGCCAATCTGAGAGAGATCACTGACTGCAAAGTAGTGGTAGGAGAGAGTGTAGCCAGACAGCATCGGATGGTGATGTGTAGGATGTTTCTGGTGGTCAGGAAGAAGAGGGGAGGAAAGATGGAAAAGAAGACCAAGTGGTGGAAGTTGAAAAAGGAAGCCGGTTGTGAGGAATTCAGACAGAAGCTGAGACAGGCTTTGGGTGGCCAGGAAGAGCTTCCAGAGGACTGGGAAACTACAGCAGAAGTGATCAGGGAGACAGGTAGGAAGGTGCTAGGTGTGTCAGCAGGAAGAAGGAAAGAAGATAAGGAAACATGGTGGTGGAATGAGGAAGTACAGGACATCATCCAGAGGAAGAGGCTAGCTAAAAAGAAGTGGGACATCGAAAGGACTGAAGAAAGTAGACAAGACTACAAGGAATCACAGTGCAGGGTGAAGAGGGAGGTGGCAAAGGTCAAACAGAAGGCATATGATGAGTTGTATGCCAGGTTAGACACGAGGGAAGGTGAGAAGGAATTGTACAGATTAGCGAAACAGAGAGACAGAGATGGGAAGGATGTGCAACAGATAAGGGTGATTAAAGATAGAGATGGAAGGGTTCTTACAAGTGAGGAGAGTGTGCAGAGAAGAAGGAAGGAGTATTTTGAGGAGTTGATGAATGAGGAGAATGAGAGGGAAAGAAGGGGGGAAGAGGTGAACATTGTAGAGCAAGAAGTTGAAAAGATTAGAAAGGATGAGGTGAGAAAGGCTCTGAGGAGAATGAAGAGTGGAAAGGCTGTTGGTCCAGATGACATCCCTGTGGAGGTGTGGAAGTGTCTAGGAGAGACAGGAGTGGAGTTCCTATCTAGGTTATTCAACAGGATTCTAGAGAGTGAGAAGATGCCTGAGGAATGGAGGAGAAGTGTCCTAGTGCCAATCTTTAAGAACAAGGGTGATGTGCAGAGTTGTAACAACTACTGAGGTATAAAGTTGATGAGCCACACAATGTCACTCTGGGAAAGAGTAGTGGAAGCTAGGCTAAGAAGGGAAGTGGATATTTGAGAGCAGCAGTATGGCTTCATGCCCAGGAAGAGCACTACTGATGCAATTTTTGCTCTGAGAATGCTAATGGAGAAGTACAGAGATGGTCAGAAGGAGCTGCACTGCGTCTTTGTGGACTTAGAGAAAGCGTATGACAGGGTGCCGAGAGAGGAGCTATGGTCCTGTATGAGGATGTCAGGAGTGGCAGAGAAGTACGTCAGAGTAGTTCAGGATATCAATGAGAGGTGTATGACAACAGTGAGATGTGCTGCAGGTCAGACGGAGGAGTTCAAGGTGGAGGTGGGGCTACATCAAGGATCGGCTTTGAGTCCCTTCTTGTTTGCTATGGTGATGGACAGGTTGACAGATGAGGTCAGACAGGAATCTCCATGGACAATGATGTTTGCAGATGACATTGTAATCTGTAGTGAGAGTAGAGAGCAGGTGGAGGGACAGCTGGAAAGTTGGAGGTCTGCTCTAGAAAGAAGAGGAATGAAAGTCAGCCGTAGTAAGACAGAATACATGTGTTTGAATGAGAGGGTGGGAAGTAGAACAGGTAGGTTACAGGGGGCTGAGGTCAAGAAGGTGGAGGAGTTTAGGTATTTGGGGTCAACAGTCCAGTGCGACGGGGAGTGTGGAAAAGAGGTGAAGAGGCGAGTGCAGGCAGGTTGGAGTGAGTGGAGAAAAGTGTCAGGGGTGTTGTGTGACAGAAGAGTGTCAGCAAGAATCAAAGGAAAGGTGTACAGAACAGTAGTGAGACCAGCTATGATGTATGGGTTAGAGACTGTAGCAGTGAGGAAGAGACACGAGGCAGAGATGGAAGTAGCAGAGATGAGGATGTTGAGGTTCAGTTTAGGAGTGACAAGGATGGACAAGATTAGGAACGAGCACATCAGAGGAACAGCTCAGGTTGGTTGTTTTGGAGACAAAGTCAGAGAAGCCAGATTGAGATGGTTTGGACATGTGCAGAGAAGGGATAGTAGTGTAGTTATATTGGATGGGATAGTTATATAGGATGTTGGAGATGGAGCTGCCAGGCAAGAGGGCAAGAGGAAGGCCAAAGACAAGTTATATGGGTGTGCTGAAGGAGGACATGAAGGTAATTGGTGCAAGAGTAGAGGATACTGAGGCCAGAGTTAGGTGGAAACAGATGATTTGCTGTGGCGACCCCTAAACTGGGAACAGCCGAAAGAAGAAGAAGAAGAAGAAGGTTCAGAACTAGCTCAATTGATTGTGTTTTTTCTTTGAGCGTGAGCATAAGTACTTTTGAAGAACGAGTAAAAGCTAAATAATTTAGTGTCAATAGCTAAACATAAAAGAATACGTTCCTGTGCGTGCTCAGATCTATGTGTCTTTCTCATTAGCTCTCAGCTTTTGTAATCCTATTTCCAGCCCTGCTCACGTAGCTTGCATTGTCTCTAATTATCTGTCAATGAATCTTTGTAAACACCCTAATTCATTGTTTCCCCCAACCGATATAATGTCTAATTCAGGTCCTTCTCGAAGCTTGAGGAATGCTGAACAAACGAGCCTGCTGAGGAATCTGTTTGTCCCTCAAACACACTGCTGTCAGAGTTCAATCACTGCTCTGTTTGTTTCAGGCAGGAAGACAAACTTTGACATTTGAGCTCCGGCAATCTTACGGACCATCTCATTAAGCTTCTTGTTCTTTAGAAGTGGCTGTTGATGGGTGACTGGTTATCATGGGCTGTTGAGCTCAAAGAGGTGAGTGTTTGTTAGAGCCATTGGCTGTATGTAACATGGCTGTAGCGAGCGTGACGTCACACTAAACAGAATGCAAATGAGGCTCAGAGTAGCGGTCATCTGCCATTTTCTTCTTGGGAAAGAGTCACTACCAGAATTTCAAAAGTGGATACAATTTGGTGGATTGGAAATTACGAAAATAATAAATAAGTGTTTGAATGGACCTCATGTAGACCCACCCTTAACCCTTGTGTGGTGTTCATATTATTGTTACTCAGGCGGTGTTTGAGTAACCCTTGTGTGGTGTTCATGTTATTGTTACTCATGCGGTGTTTGAGTAACCCTTGTGTGGTGTTCATATTATTGTTACTCAGGCGGTGTTTGAGTAACTCTTGTGTGGTGTTCATATTATTGTTACTCAGGCGGTGTTTGAGTAACCCTTGTGTGGTGTTCATGTTATTGTTACTCAGGCGGTGTTTGAGTAACCCTTGTGTGGTGTTCATATTATTGTTACTCAGGCGGTGTTTGAGTAACCCTTGTGTGGTGTTCATATTATTGTTACTCAGGCGGTGTTTGAGTAACTCTTGTGTGGTGTTCATATTATTGTTACTCAGGCGGTGTTTGAGTAACCCTTGTGTGGTGTTCATATTATTGTTACTCAGGCGGTGTTTGAGTAACCCTTGTGTGGTGTTCATATTATTGTTACTCAGACGGTGTTTGCGGGTCTAGTGGACCCATTGCCTTTTGCAGATTTTAATTCACCCAATCACAACATTTTATGTTAAAAACTTAAACAGTATTTCCTTTAGCCAAGAAACAAGTGATATAAACAGCAAATATACTTTATTTATTGTTCTTTAACCTGATTTCGTCACATTTAGAATTTGAACCATGTGTGGTGTTCTCATTATTGTTACTTTGGCAGGGTTGGTGGCTCTGCTGGACTCATTGCATTTTGGCGCTTTTATTTCACACAATCACATAATTTTATTCTAAAATGTAAAATGTTATGTTTATGTGTGATTTATGTTTGTGTGGGAAGACAGAATTAAGGTAAATAATCTACCATTTTTACACTTTAACAAGCCCCGGGTCCAGTAGAGCCAAACATCTTGTGTGTAATATAAATGTGTGGGGGGCCTACGTGTGGGGTCATAAAAAATCTGTTCTGATATATGTTTTTCACAGGAAATGAGCCAAGCCCAGCGAATCTCAACTTCAAATAATAAATGCTTGTTTAATTTTTCTTTTGATGAAAACTGAAAATGAGTCCCACAGACCCGAACACCATACAAGGGTTAATTAAGCATTTTAACTTTAAATATTATTAACTTTAACTTAAAACTTACGATCGTAACATAATCGTAAAATGTTATTTTTAGCTGTAAAGTGGGCATTTTTCACATGGCTGTCAATAGTAACCTCTTCACTACTGGAGTCGGCAGTCAGATTGCTTGTAATGCACCACAAAGGAAAGCCCTACATTAGAACTGATCAGGAAAGGGGTTTTGAACACTATTGCCTTCAGTTTAAAGGTCTTAATTTCCTGAGATTGATTAATATGGATATGTTGTTTCACTGAAATGCACTACTACAAGGCTCGTCAGCACTGTAGAAAAAAAGTCAACGGCTCTTAAACATAGAATATATTACCAAAGTGGCATTATGCTATGCTATGCCATGCCAAATACAGCCATCTTTTTCTGTCATTTGACCCACAGGAAGCAGAACAACCTCTTCTCCTTCTGTACTGCCCCCTAGTGGGTAATATTGACATTTGACTCCTATACCTTTTACGGGTAAACTTTTTTATTTTCATCATAAAGTTAGGATCATTGCAGTATGGTCTAGCTCAGGGGTCGGCAACCCGTGGCTCTGGAGCCGCATGTGGCTCTTTAGCGCTGCCCTAGTGGCTCCCTGGAGCTTTTTCAAAAATGTTTGAAAAAGGAAAAAATAAAAAAAAAAGGTAAATATATTTTTTGTTTAATATGGTTTCTATAGGAGGACACACATTCTTAACGTTTTCCAATGCTGTAAAAGAGTGTAGAATAAATATTTAATTTCAACATTTCTATCAGCGACGATTTGCGTCATCAACCGCGACACACGTTTCTACCAGCAGGGGGCGGGATGCCAGGTAGGTGGTTGTTGTAAACAAACCAGCGGCTGTGTGGTGAGCCATGGATCCCAAAGAGAAAAAGAGAAACATAACTGAGGAAAACAGAGGATTCAACGGTTCTTGGACCGAATCGTTTGCATTCATTACCGATGCGGAAGGATTGCCTGAATGTTTGCTCTGTAGTGGGAAGTTGTCTAATAACAAGAGTAAAGTAGAAAGACATTTCCAGGGAAGGCATGCACGTATTTAGTAACAAAGTGGCTGTGATTTTATATACTTCTTTTCAAAAGGCTGCTGTTTTATTTTTATAAATGTATGCTGCGTTTTTTCGCATTGCTTGTTGCCCAGTTAAGGGGCACGTTGTGCACGTTCCATTTTGATGTTGTTTTTGGTAATCCTCAAAATAAATAAAATATAAAAAATCTGTTTTCTTTATTGCATTTCTCTAATTTCATCAAAGCAATGAAACATAATTCATTAATATTGTAATCGTACAACAGAGTAGTCACGTGGTGCGTCGTTCTCTACAGGATTCACTGCAGAGAAAATAAACATTTAATCATGAAGGCTCATTATGTATTCGTAGCAAACTTAGTCATTTTTATAGTAGGCTAATATAGATACATACAGCATGTGTTGCCTTCATTATAAGGCTTATACAAGGCTTTTAATATTTTGCGGCTCCAGACCTATTTGTTTTTTGTTTTTTTGGTACAATATGGCTCTTTCAACATTTTGGGTTGCCGACCCCTGGTCTAGCTGATGTGCCATTTCAGAAGTGCATGAACAGTATAACACCTGTGTGCACACACTGCCCTTTATAAATACAAGTGTTTTGACATTTTGCACGCTAGACTCCTAAACTTTTAACAAAGATTATTTCATCAGTTCAGATTACTAACACTTTTTTGCTGTCCAAAGATCAGACGTTTTATATAGTAGTGATGAGATGAAGCCTCATAAGGCATTAAACCACTTGAGCCAATTGGTTGAGAAAGCATTCATTTCAAGCCTCATGTACACATGAAATCACCTACTACACACGTGTATAATCACAGGAAGCAGTTTGATATTAACCTAGTTTGATATTATGCTTGTATATCTTGGGTAATGATTTACAGAACAAGGGAGTTTTTAATAACTTTATTTATTTTATATCCTACTCTCTTCCTAAATCTCTTTCTTCCATAAACTCTTTAAACTATATCAATAAAAACGGTATCCAAACTCAATTGATACTTTCGAAGACCCACATTTTGAAAAGACCCTGAGGTGATCTGTAACATCCAAGGGGCAACCTCCTGCTTTCCCTCTTGAAGCGTGATAGGAAGTGACTGAACTGCAGTTTCCTGAGACTCCAAAACAAAGCAAGTTCTCATTCACCCCAATGTTAAAACTGGCCAACTTTGGGACTGAAAACAACATGTTTCCATCCCTGGCTCCAATAGGTTTCAGAGGAGTCCGTTTTATATACAGTCAATGGTAACACCACATGCCAAAATCTGAACCACTTCCCGAAGCAGTCACGTGGTACAGCCGGCCAGCGAGGCTTTGGGGATCATCATCTTGACCCCTCCCCTAAATTAAGCGAGACTCAATATGATGCTCTTTGTGGAAACGCCACTTCATTACTCGACACACGCTTCGAAGACTCAGCCAATCTTGTAACATCACTAGTTTTATATGTTGGTTGAAGCTGTGCAGGGCTGCAGCCCTCTAAGACACCTCTGGTGTATTAAGACCTGGTAACTGAATAATTCATATTGTCGATGAAACAACTAGAAATTTCTGAACGTTTGCTTTGTCCCTAATCATCACATGAACATTAAGCCTGTAGCAACTGACCTAAGATCATATTTTACCCACGGCGCACTCCAAACAAACCTGCTATATGAAGTGATGCATTTCTGCTGGTTGCGATTCCAATGTTGTTTCGAGCGATGCAGGCATACACCGCTTCATGAGACTGACCCCTTCGTCCTGAGATGACACTGAAGAAAAATAAACTTCCTTCTGGTAAAACAATAGGTTGTGACTGTGCGTCCATCTTGTCGACATCAAGAGGTTGTCCATTCCTGAGCCACTGGATAGTGGGCTCCGGGTTGCCCTCTGCCCTGCAGGACAGTGTAGCTGGACTGCCAAGCCGCACCACCACATCAGAAGGATGGTGAACAATCCTGGGTAAGCCACTTTCTAAAACAACCCTGGAAGCTGTAAGAAAGAAAGAAATATACTGAGAAAAAAAAACTAATTGATGGCAGGAAATTCACAAAGTTTTTCTGTTATAGGATGCTTGGATGACCCTGCCAGTAGTAAAGGAAACATATTTCCAGTACAGAAAGGAAATGAACCCAGAGCTGGGGGCTGTTTCCCCCTTTGAGAAGAACAAAGAGTTAAAGCCAACAAACAAAGTCACAGACCAACAGGACATCCGTCACCTGCGCACCAAATACAGGAATGGCCCTCTGCTATTATGGGCCTTTTTACTATGTCCTACAATGAGTCTTTTTATGTGTCACATCTTCAAATGAAGTCCTTTAAACAAACATAAAAGCATTTTGTTTGGGTCGACAAAAATTCAGATTTGCAAATTTGAATAGGAATTTTTGAAAAAGGAAACTATAAAAATTTGGTCATTTTTGTATCGTTATTTATGTACTTGAGAGAAATGTTGTCGGTGGGGCATACAGAGAAATGCATTTTTTATACTTTAAGGGAAACATTGAACTTCCACAGATATTTTGGGAATGTTAAAAGCTTGAATTTGTAAACATTGTTTCTAAAAGTGTGTCAATTGTTTTTTCCTGATTAAAAGATGATTTTAAAATTCCTGATTTGAATAATAATAAAAAAAAGAGTACCTTGAAGCCCCTGAGAATTTTCCAGTAAATTGCAAAAATGTTGTGCTTTTAAATTAAAAAAGTCTTTTTGATTCTTTGTATCCGCTTGACATGTGAACTGAAGAAAAAAAAATGGCCAAATATCAAGCTAATTAAACATTTGGTTAATTTAATACATTTCATTATTTCAAGGAATGGGTGGCAATCCCCCAAAAATTTGCTTTTGGCTAATGGTAAGTCTGCTTCTGCATGCCCTTATACTTGAAATCTACATTTCTCAGTTATTACACGACTATCTCGACTTGTAAATTTGATTTTAATAAAAATGTTTCTGATCATTAAAAGTTTCATGTATTTCAGTAAACTTTTAAGTTTTAGTAGTAGTTCATTAATTATGTGGTTATAAAGTGCTCTCTTCAACAATTTTACCTGACAAACAAAATCATTCATTGTTTCTAGAGACAGTGATTTGTACCATCTAGTGGTGGGAGACACCAAGATTGCTAAATTAGCCTAATCTAACATTGTACAAATGTAGGAAACGATTTTGCAAATCTAAACAGTGGGTAGCACGGTCATCTCACAGCAAGAAGGTCGCTGATTCGAACCTCGGCTGGGTCAGTTGGAGTTTGCATGTTCTCCCCGTGATCACATGGGTTTACGCCGGTTGCTCCGGTTTCCCCCAAAACTCCAAAGACATGCGATATAAGTGAATTGGGTAAAAACAATTGTCCATAGTTTGTGAGAGTGTGTGTGTGTGCGTGTGTGTGTGGATGTTTCCCAGCAATGGGTTGCGGCTGGAAGGGCATCCACTGCAAAAAGAGATATGCCAGAAGAGTTGGTAGTTCATTCCGCAGTGGCGACCCCGAAAGGGAAGAAAGCCGCAAGAAAATGAATGGATGGATATATAATATGTTACACATTCAAATATAATATGCATTTTCAAATATCTGTGAGGCAACTTGAAAACTTAATTTTGCAGACACTTTGATCGAGACAGTTTGAGTTACTTGTAGGCACATCTTCAAGCTGGAGCACAAAAACAATTGCTTTATTAATAACCCCATAATCCAAGCTCAACATTCTTGACAAATATGTGTTAGACTATTAAAAGTCTCTATTGTCTCTGATGGGGCTATTTCCTGAAAGAGAGGAAACTGAGGGTCTCACAGTCCCTCCATCTCATTTTCACTGAAACCATTGAAAGTATGTAGAAAAACAATGCCACCCTTTTAGCAACGCGCTGAGAAATCTTATGTTTACCACAATGGTTGGGAAGGTACACAAATAAGGCAAATTTTGAGTCTTTAGAGGCTGTATGGTATTTAGCAGCTTTTTAAATATGACATTATAACAGTGGCTGTGGTTTCCGGTTGGAGTAAATGATAAATGCAGATTTATAAAAACTGCAAATGAGGCTAATATAACAAAACACATAAAATGTCTTAAAGTTTTTGCTTTAATTTACTCATAATCAATTATTTGAAGATGATTTACTCATAATTAAATAACGACGATAATTCAGTTATATTATTAAACATTCTCTCAACATTATTGTTTTACTTTTGCTAGCAATTGAACAGCATACATTCAACCTATGGTATTAATCGCAGGTAGATATTGTAACTAAGACCCAAACAAAGTTTAGGAGCTTACCTTCAACAGTAGAAATAATTCCAAAGAGCCAAAAGATCCTGACGGACGTCATTTTACACGCGACGCGAATTAAGTCCAAGACAACAACGTCAATGCAGTTCAACCATTTTCTCACGTTGGTCCCCCAAAGGTTGGTCCCAAAATGTATTTAGGTTTGAAAGTGCATGTGAGCTTAAATCCAGGGATGTTTTTTACTTCGGTTATGAGGTCTCGCTCGGTTCGTGAGTTGAAGAGAGCGCCATCCGGACCGAGAGTTGGGGACACGCCCCGATGGCTCCAGCGCAGGAGCGTTGAGTGACAAGGCAAACTTCCGAGCTTCAATATGTCTAGACGAGTTTTTTAAGGTAAACTACATCGAACATTGGTTTTTAAAAAACATTTCTTGTGGCCTAGGCCTTTGTTTTGGTTTCGAGCTTTCTACTTAAGCGCCATGTGTTCTAAATAAACTCAAGGTATCGAGATAATTGCTAAATTGCACCTGAGGAATTCCAGTTAACAATGTATATGGTTATTTAGTCAGCTTTCGGACTTTTATATTAACCTTTAAAATGGTCTCACGAGGTCAGCAGTGCATTTTTTTACAGTAATAAAAATAATCCATTCATTTTTGCGTTTGACATAGTCAGAAATCAGTGCTCTATCAGATTGTGCTCCCCGTTAGATCTGCCTACCGCGCATGCGTGAACACGTTTTTTCTATATCAATTTTTTTCAACACCTCTGCGTCGTATTGTACTTTATAGAGGATAAGTAATTGAAACACTTTCCAGTTAATTTGATTTATTAAACGGCCTTAGCTCCATTTAAACATCAATACAACCCATATAACACCATGTTAAAACTTGTATTTTAACATTTTATGTAGTAGAACATTTATTAGTAAATGTTAAAATTTAAATAAGACGTATTTTATGTTAAAAATGTACTTTTGTACTCAATCTCATAGAGTAGCAAAAGTTGTAAACACCAGACAGCTTTTGATCTTACATCACATCTCCACATCTTTTGCCTTTAAAAACTGCTCACACTTCTTCGAAAGTGTTAATTTGGTTAAATCAACAAGTAAAAAAATGGTATTTCAGAAATTCTAAATTGTCTAAAATGTTGGTGAAGAGACACTTTGAAGAAATGAGATATCAAACTTCTGGTGTAAATTTGTCACTATAGTAACCAACAAAGTAGGCTACACTTTGCCATTCATAAAATATGTTCCCAAGCTATAATAAGTTTTTAAAAAGTGATAATGAAGTTAAAAATTGTCGCTTGACAAATATAACTAAACCACTTTCACCATATGAAATATAATACATATGAAATTACCATAATTTGAGTATGACTTGATAGCATGAATTGTCACGAAGCTCGTCTTGAAATTTAGAAAAATCCTTTTAAAAAGCACCCAGCATTCTAGCGGTCTATTTCTTACATTCTAACTGTCTACCTGATACAGGTTCACCCGCCTTTTCCTGGAGTGGTCTCACAACTGAGCCTCTGTAGCCTACACTCAAGCCATTCCCTCAACAGCTCAATTTGGTTCATATCCAGAAACTGTCCACTTTTTGGAGCTATATTTGTTCATTATCGTGGTAAAGAATTACATTTGTAATACGCTTCAAATACGATTTCCCTTGGATATTCCAAACATTTACCAAATTTAGTTGGAGGTCTCTATGTAATTAAGCAAGGAAAACTCAGAGAAGAAAAAGTTAAGAAAGAAGAGAAAAGCAAAGGCTGCAACAGTTCATTTGCTCCAAAGGCACATATAAATAAAGCATTGTTTGGAGAACCATCCATTGTGTAGCCTTAAAGAGCAGGGCACTCTGATCGACACGCATATTGATGCAGAGAGCAGTGCCTTGATGGCCTGTGGATCACCAGCTTTCAGACACAAACAAAAGATGTCCCGAGACTGAGGGCTGCATACCTCAACACAGAATTAAAGCTGTGCCGCAAAAGAACTCTGAGTGATTTAGTGTCAAGAGTGACTTCTCAGCACTTTTCACTAAGTCTCTTTGAATAGAATTTCTTAAGAATGTCTAAAGGTAAGGTTGCTTTATTGAGAAAAAAATAAAAAATAAATATATATATATATATATATATATGTGTGTGTGTGTGTGTGTGTGTGTGTGTGTGTGTGTACCATTGCTTTAGAATCTGCATGCCATTTATAACAGGTGAATCAAATCTTATTTTTGTGTGCTGATTTATATATTGTTAAAAAAATATTTTTACCAATAGAGCAAGTAAAACCAACCCAACAGACAATGGGGAAATGGTCATTATGATTTTGTCTGGTTCAGAACTAGTTAATTTTAGTGTCTGTTGATCAGTTAGGAAGATTATAGAATGAAACAGTTCTCTTCCTTTAATTTTCACAGTTCGTTAAAGTTCTTTTGGAAAACTCAATGCATCAAAATTTCAGTGACGTATTCGCACAGTAAAAGCCAAATTCTAGTCAGACACAAAGCATCAAATACACCCACTTTTAGAATAGTTTTTTGTAACGCCGAACTCACAGGAACCGTCACACTTGCTTAGTTCTCTCTTCACGCGTGAATTAAACCAACAACAACCACAAGTTAAAATCATGAACAAAAAGAGACTTTATCAAGTTATCACTGTCTTTCTGATTTCATGGTGTGGACCCCATGCTGTTGCGTCAAGCAAGTGGAGGGAACACATATTTGTGATCTAAATAAAAGATAAATTCTTCTTTGTTGTAAATTCAGAGCATCTCTTATAAATACAAATATAATATACATTCACAAACAACATTTGGATATGCAAGCAATGTTACCCCAAACTTTTTACCTTTCCTACGATGAGACCTGTCCCTGTGCGATGGCCGCTGATACGTCAGGCGATGACGAAGGTGTCCTTTTTCCAGATGTGATCTCTCTGCCACCTGCTCATTAGGTTGGCATGCACACTGGCATTGGCACTGGCGTAAACCCTCTGTCCAGGTAACCAGCCATGCCACCCACAGCAGCCATCCTGACACCTGCATCTTTCAACTTCAAGCTCCTTACTAACCCTGCACCCTCCTCTACACCATCCCAACTGTGACCAAGAGTGGTCCAGCCTTCTCCCCACAGTCCTAAATTATCGGTAGATTGTTATAAGGAATGTTTTTTCTTTTTATTCCACAAATGCTTTGTATTTACTTTCCCTCCCTCTTTCATTTGGTGCTCCCTCCGCGCTCTCCCTCCTCTTTCTCGCCTCGCTTTTCTCTTTTGGGAAAATAGTTGGCGGAAACAATGATTGAAAAACAAGTTTCAGGCCCCATGCTGGGAGCACGGGAGAGGGACGGGGACTGGGACTGTCTCCTCCAACAACATCTGTGTCATTCGTTCTGCCCGTCCCAAAGATGGAAAACAAGGCCGTGAACGGGGAGGGGAGAGAGGGAGATCTCCCATACCGAAAGGGATCAGTTCCATTAATCAAGTGTCTGCTAGTCGACTGATCAAATCCTTCAGAGTGATTTACTCTTTGGAACGCTAAAACTTCAAACAAAACACATTGCCTGACTGTGATTGGCCCCTACAACAAAGGGGGAAGTAGACAGCCTTCATTTCTGCATCAAGCAACTCTCTCAAAGCATGAGAGAGGGAGTGTTTTCAAACAAAACTGACCCTCTCCATTGCCTTTGGCTGCTTGTTAACTGAATGGGATGGCTTTTGTTTAGGAACTGGGGGGATTCAACCCAAATTTTGTTTCATTTGGAGATTGGATGGTAGCGGACCAAATCACTAATGCAACTGGAACATTCTTATTTGTCGAAGTGAAGATGTTTAGCTCCTAAGTGGTGATCATTTCGATTTTTACACTTAAACATTTCAATTATTACGACAGAGATTGCTCGAAGAGTGACGCGGGATATCATTTCATAAAATCATAATTTTCAAAGCAAAAAGGAAAAATGAGTTCCTCTTTGCATGCACAGTATGCTTTTCCCTCATCGCAGGGGTTGAATCAAACGGACAGGAAAGCAATTTGTCACCAGCAGTTTGGTCTTGTGTTCCTCTCTCCGGTCCTGCTGCTTCAGCTCAGAGGAACAGAAGAAACATGCTGTGCTAACAGATCTGACCTGATCGCAGTTTAATGCCACAAAAGTACTAATTCATTTAAATCTTTGAGGCATAGACGTGAACCTTGAGATTATTACACTCGGCACAGTGGTGTTCCACTGAGCTAAAGTTTGCTTTCTTTGTAGCTGTTTAAGTAAAATCAGTAGTAGTTTGTGGAAAAAAGGGGGCCCTATAATGCTTTTTAAAAAACCTTTGATTACACGTGGAAGCCCTATAAACTAGTACTGCACCAGAATTGACACGATTGTAATTTTTTGAAAATGGCTTCTTTGTACAACCTCTAACTATTAGTCTCATCAAAACAATATGTTTCCTGCTCTCTCTCCTATTGCCATGCTTCTGCCCCATGTGTAAATATACGGGCCATGGAACCTGTCCAAAGATGCAATAGCAATAGTTGTGGTGTTGTTCTGTAAATGTTTCATCTAGTGTGAGTATTTAATGCTGTTGTGTTAGCTAAATATGATTTGCCCATTCACACAATACTTTGGCACTTATCTGATTTTTTTCTCAAATTACACCATCATAGAAAAGATCTTATATGTGTTACATATCAACAATACAATCAGATTTGAGTCGGATTTAACTGGAAAATACTTCTCCATGGACTTTTACTTTCTTTGAAAGACTGAAGCATTGTTGGGGCTCCTTAGAGTTGTCCTCTCACAATCTCCTGGGTCTTTAGGCTCTACACATAAGGAATGATGTAAATTGATTATACGTAACAAGAAATAGATCATACACAAATGAAAAACAAGTAATATACAAATTTATTGACACTAATATGCTACAATGTTTTTTTTAATCACAATATACTGAAGATTTATATACAAAATTTCTTGTCAAACAATGATAACATTTTGTTGCAAAAAACTTGGGCACCTTTGTTTTTTATTTTATTAAAACAGAGGAGGACTCTGGAAAGTATAATGATGCAGGATATGAAGCTCTACCATGATCACTTCAATGTAGGTCTCTACTCATCTATCTGAATTGAGATAGTATGGTTTATTTGCAGGGTTCTTTTTGCAAGCTTCAGACCTTTCAGGTGTTTAATGTTGATGCGTTTACACCCTGGTTTGGTGCTGCAGACACCCAGTCTGAAAAGACAAAGCAGGAGCTTCACAGGTCCAACTGACCCAGATCACATCTCGCTGTCCATTTAAGGTGTTTTGTAGCACATAGGTAAGGTTTTTCTCTGTGCTTCTTTCAACACTGTCTATCATATCATCCTTTTGGAAGATTGTGACAATATAGCTCACGTCATATTTAGAAGGGAGAGACTTCCATGTGAATTTTATGTGGGGTCCCTCAAGGCTCACTTCTTGGACCCCTTTTTTCAGCTTGAACATGCTACCATTGGGTCAAACAATTAGAAAATAGCAGATTACCTGTTATATTTATGCTGAGGATAATCCTATTTTTCTAGTCCTGTCTCCAAACAATTAGAGTTCCGTAAACTGTCTTTTTGTAAATGCCTTGATGAAATTAAGAGCTGGATGGCCCTGAACTTTCTTCAGGTAAATAAAAACACAACTAAAATAATTGCATTTGGGAACTAAATCCAAGGTTCTCAAGATGAACCAATCATATCATCCTTTTGGAAGATTGTGGTAATATAGTTAACATCATATTTAGAAGGGAGAGACTTCCATGTGAATTTTATGTGGGGTCCCTCAAGGCTCACTTCTTGGACCCCTTTTTTCAGGGTCAACAAAAATATGTTAAGGTTTTTATCTTCAGCTGTTGCATCTATATTATTTCCCAACTGGCCTCCCCAAAAAGACCTAAGACAGCTGCAGCTTGTTCAGATTGCAGCTGCACGGATCCATAACCCCAGTACTCAGGTCTCTACACGGGCTTCTAGTGAAATACAGAATTGATTTTAAAGTGCTGCTGCTTGTCTATAAGTCTCATAACAGCTCAACAAAGTCAAACAAGGCTCATAGATAGTCTGCTTTCTTTTACTATGATGGCTGCAGCTGGAACCAGCTTTCAGAAGAGATTATAGGGGATGAAACTTTAGTCACGGTTAAATTAAAAGCACATGTATTGAACCTTTTATCTTTTGCTTTTATGCTGACATATTTTATTGTCTGGCAAATAAATTGCATAAAACGTGTATGAAAATGTGCTATAAAAATTAAATTGCCTTGCCTTTATTGTGTAGGTTAGCATTTGCACAATTAAAAATGAGGGTGTGGAAAAAAACACTAGAGACAATACCCTCGCAATAATGGGACAATTGCGGTCTGGTGGATAAGGAGATTGACTTGATCCCCAGATCCACCGAGTTGAAGGTGGTGTGAGTGATGAAATACTCCCATCTTCAACAAGCACAGCTGTGGTGCTCTTGAGCAAGCAACCAGTTCCCCGACTGCTCCCCGGGCACCGCAACCATTGTTGCCTACTGCTCCGGGTGTGTGTTCAATGTGTGTTTGTTCACTGCTGTGTGTGTGCACTAAATGCAGATCACAAATTACGAGTATGGGTCACTCCATATCTGGCCAAGTGGTCACTTTAACTTCACTTTCACTTCAGAAATATCAACAGATAAGCAGCTGCAAATCTGATCAACCCATCACTTTGTTAAACATTTTCAATGCTGTAGCAAGAAGATGCATTGTGATTTGTAGGGAACATTGACCTTTGAGTGAATAAAATAAACAACACTTATTTTGCAAACTGATCTGTTGATGTGAAAGGGATCACTGATTTATTATAAAATTATTCAGCGTTAAAATTGAGCGTGATGTGCAAAGACCTTTCCTCTACACATTTCTGTAACACCTCTGTAAGAAGGCACCCATGGCGCAACCAAAATAGACACAAAGTCATCTCAAGTGATTGTGGTGGAGTTGCAGCTCTACTCCACCTGGTGTGACAGAACATTTCATTCTCTTAATGGGAGAACCCAAGGACACTCATTTAGCCTGAGATATGTTTTTAGTCATTAACCAAAGAGCATGCCCATTTGCACTTAAATATAAAATACACATACTGTTTAACAATATATATATATTAATTCTAACCATCCTATTCTTGAGAGACAAGTGAATAGCTTTCATTCTGTAGCTCCTGAAAAAGAGCAATAGATTATTCTTGTTCGAATAGATTGGTCTTTAGATTTTCTGACCACCCATGCAGAGGCACGACCTTGGATTTCAGACTTGAGTCGCTTGTTAATTCGGTATTCTATCATCACTGTACCCCCTGGCTGGTAGCGGGTTATGTTGTGTGACCCTAACAAAGAACGAAAAAAAGCCACGCTTCTGCCCTCCATGGGGTGTCCGGCTGGACCTGCGAGGGGCCATTCCAGCTAACCATGACCCTTAAACTATGACTTAATCTTCAGCATAGGAAATGCTAGAACTATAGCTATAAGGAGAGAAAAGATACAAGATAACATTTCAATAAACTAATGGGAGCAGGTGAAAAAATTCCAAATAAAGCAAACCAAATATTTTTTATTTTGACAACCTTTCAACCGCTATAAGAACAAATGATTGATTTTGAAAAACTCTCAAGTCAAAGAAGGTAAATGAACATTTACTGAAGACTGATTAGAGAAGGGTTTCTCAGGGATGCAGTCAGGGCAGCAAGGGGTGAAGGGTGAGCTTGAGGAGCACATAGATGCAGAATAGAAGACCAGGGGTGTGAGGGGAAAAGTTCTGCTTGGTTGGATCACAAAACAGGATCTAGCGTTCAATGCCTCCTCTTAGAGCCCCTGCAGCATCCACACCCATATCCTGGTCCGCACTTACACCTCTCTCTCCGCATCCCCCCTTTTTCTCTATCCTCACTCTCTTTGTATGTCCAGCTGGCTGCCCTACAAAGACTCCAGCTCAGACTCCCAATGAGCCCTCCGATGCTTTGTTCTTCCGTTTTTCCCACTCCCTGGAGAGAGTCATTTCATGCAACTAGTGATGAGGGAAAATGATTGAGGAAGAAGTTGAAAGGGAGCAAAAATAAGTCAAGTGTCCTAGCAAGTCATTTGGTAAATTCATCCAACCATCGTTTTACTGTGGCTTCTCTAAATCAGACAAGAATAAATGAGTGCGGATAAAATTGTTTTGGAGTATGACATTTTGGAGGGCTACTACTGTCCTCTTCTCAAAGCATATTTTATGCTTTTTTTTGTTCCCACATACTGATATTATTCACTGCCTTCTTTTTCGCTGTCTTGTCTACTTTTCCTGTTGGTCTGATTACACCTTTCCATGTACCAGTACATGCGTCCGGTTCCTGGTTTCTCATACTCTGGTAGATCTTCACCGATCACCGAGCAGAAAGGCCTCAGTGTTGAGATTTGGGCCGTAACTAATAGGATTGGATTTGATTCATTAGATTCTCTTTCATTGCACTGGTTGAAATTTCACTGCACGTCTCGCTGGACTCCCCACATTTAAATAAGGATCGCACGAAGACCTCAGGGGTGAGAGCTAGCGAAACTGAGACATGGCCTCGCTTCGGTACTTGCTTGCATTACCACAATCACCCTGTGTAGAAAAAACCTCCGGATATTGAAGAGTTTATGGGATGAGTTCCAGGATATTGGAAGCTTTTCGACACGGCTACAGACTTGACTCGCTACTTTGCTTTGTTGGAGGCGTTTCTGAGGATTCCCTCGGAGCATTATTGCCATGTTTGATTCAGCGCCAAACGTTTGATTGGCTATTGTAACTGAGGCTAAAGCGCTTGAGAAGTAGTTTGATGCTTGTTATTTATTTTTGTTTTCTTTTGCTACATACAACACAACAGTGAAAATAATGAGCAAAAGCCACGTCCATCTCCTCTTGTGAAGTTCGCTTCCCATAGAGATTTATGAAAATAAAGTAAACATCAAGGCAACAAAGGACCCACACAGAGTATAGTCTTGTTAAGAGCAAAATAATCAACTTGCACAGCTTGAGGCTTTGTTGAATCGCCCAACTTTGCTCTCTGCGTCTTTGTGGTATTGTCCAGAGAGTGAGACAGTGTCTTAAAGAACGCTTCCATAAGGCAAGAATTAGCATCTCAATGTGGGACAACGAACATGAATATTGTCTGGTTGGAGCTGTGAATGACTGCAATTTGAGTTTGTAGATTGGCAATTAGTGCAGTGGGGTACAGGAATTTAAATTAATGCGAGGATCCATAGCTTTACATTGACTATGGGAATGTAGAAGCATAGAGAAATGTTTTAACCAAATGTCCTCAGTTGAACTCATTCTTGGCTGAGATTTTTTTTAAATAATCAAAAACGAGTTCTTAAATTGTGGAAAGTAAATACTTTCACCTGTCACTCATTGAGTTAAAAAAATGTTTTTTTTTGCATTTGGAGAAATTGAAGAGGACGGAATGGAAGCTTTAAACGAGTGCATACTTGCTTGATCTGATTGAGAGAAATCATTTGTGCATGTTAAAGTAGTCAAGTCTATTTTTGAACGAGTGGGAGGAAAATCTGCATGTGATTTGCACTTAGAAGCCAGATGGATGTAGTCTTGGATCAGAGTATAGCGCTTGTGACATTTTTCCAGTAATGTGTTTTTATATACAAGAAAAATGCTTTTATCAGTCAAACAACTACAGAAGCAATTCTTGAGTTACACATTGAGAAATAAAAACAATCTAGTTTAATACATTTGTACTTTTCCATGATCTATCTGAATACTTGATTCTGATTGCCTGGCAGGTGTTAAATAATTCTGAATACCCTCCAGATAACATACCAAAATGGCACAAATCCGCATCAAACATTAAGGCGTCACAAATTTCTGCACCTTGTGTTTTTTTGTGTAGTCAGATGTAGACTGATGAAAAAAACCTTCAGTCATACTGCTCCACTATTTCATTGGAGCCCAGATATTAATGATAACTTAAATATGTACGTGTTGCAAAAAGACTATGTCATTAATGGAATAATCATTGGTTAAGCATGCAGTATTATATTTTAGACAAACTTTGCAGAGGCAGCCACCCTACGCTGCTAATCAGGTGGTTCTTCGCCTCCACGTTGTGCGTTAAAAACTGAATAATGCACACTTAATATGTGTTTATCCTTCACTTATTTAACGGTTAATTCCATTGCCATGCAGAAGTATTTGAACCAATGCTGGTTTTGAATGTTTGCTATCTATTAAAAAATGTATCCTCTGCTTTGAAGCAAAAGTAGATTATCAAATGTGTGTTTGAAGATGATTAACTCCTTAACAATGTCGGTTGCAACATTGAGAACAATGATAACAATTCAGAATTATTTTATTTTTATATATTTATATAGGCAAGAGGGTTACAACTTACATTGTTTTGTTTAATTATTTTTTTTATAGTTTATTACACTTTAGCCTCAAAGTTAGATCCTCATTTAAAAAGTAAATTTTTTATTTTATTAAAATGTAGAACTAAAAGAAGTAATTTGACCAGATGTCATTTACATGAAAAGATTAATTTGCACAATCAGCCAAAAGGACTTTAGTTACCAGATTTTATTCATGTTGGAGCTATTTAAAACCATTGGTGAATCCTAAACGATTTAAGCAGTCGTTACTCCCCTATTGAAATGAAATTAAAAGAAGTACAACATGTAGATACTTGTTTAACAAAAAATTATTTTAATATTTAAAAAAAAAACACAATTGCCACAGGGGATGAATCACAGAGACTAAGTTGTATAGAATTGTATGAACCTGAATGCAACATTTAAAAAAAGACTTTTATAAGAAGGGCCATTCTGAAAACAGATCCCTCCTGTGCTGTTTGGCAGATATATGCGGCCTGCTCTGATGGCTTCAAAAAAAAAAAAAAAAAAAAAAACAAAGCTCTGGAAGCTTCTGTTGTTCTTTCGTCTCAAGCAGAGTTTGTTGATGGACATCGCTGCCAGCTTGGCCTTCCCACTGCAGACAATCTATAGGAGATTGGCACAGGAAGCCTCATGGTTTAATGTGTTCTCATGGGCTTGGCATATACAGGCTCCAGGAAGTGTAAGGGCAGCAACATGCACAGAGCTGCCAAAAACACCAGGCTCACCAAACACAGGAGCACATAGCGCCCAATGAAGAACAGATCCACTATCTGCAAAACAACACAGAGGAAGTAATATCACATTACATACAGTAGCTGGAAATATTTAAGCCATATGGGGTGTGATTATTCTAAATGATGATGAATTAACATGAAACGTGAAGAAATGCTTCTGATTTTCTCCACTAGAGGACAGTAGGGTTCTTTTCTGTGTTTATGAAAGCCTCAAACAGGTTCACTTAGATAAACATTAGGACTCAACATACAATGGAATTTGCAATTAAATCACAATATGAATAAACTGAAGACATGCGAGTTAAACATGCAGAAAATCTTTACTTTTTATTTAGCTGAACAATATTAATTATCTATTAAAAAAGGCAATCCACAGATTTACATGTTTTTATGACAAATTTGAATTACTGAAATATTGGAAAGTTCCATATTCGCTTTGTTTAATCTACTCTTTGGAAAAAAATTAATTCAATATAAATCGCTGTCGCAATATTAGTTAAAAATTATTGCAATTCAATCAAAAATTGTTCAGCCCTACTAAACAAGTATTACAAAATACATGTATGTAAAATGTATTTGTATAGCGCTTTTTTTTGCAGTTGTTTCAAAGTACAAAAGCCGCTTTACAAGACCCTAATGTGGATTAACAGTTTAATAAGAAATTACAATGGATGATTCTATGGGGTCAAAATACCAATATTATTTACTGCTAACTAGGGAAGTGTAATGTTCCTTTTGAAATCAAGATATATATTTATCCTAGTTCAGTCAACGGGAGAAAGTTTAGTAGTGTGGAAAAAAAACCATTCAATTCACTTTTTTATATTGTGGATGAAAAAACTCAAAGAAGGAGTAAAAAAAAACTCAATGGTTTGACACCAAAACACAAAAAATTTAGTATACGTAAAAAAAAAAAATCTTAAATTAAAGACAAAGAATGCTAGAAAACAATCAGGAATCATGTGGATATGTGTGATGGTTCATCAGCCAGTGACCGATGCTGTAGATGCTACATAATTACACGGCCATGGCATCCTCACGGAATTATTGTTATCCTACCTGAAAGAAATGCAACTCATCTGAAATGTTTGTGACTATTGAAGTACATATTTAAAATGTACTGCATACTACAAATGTCTCGAACACACAATGACAAAGCATTTCTGAAATTGAATTTATAATGTCTTATACATTGTAATTATACGTCTACAGCAAAGACAATTTCTACAATTGACAAAAAAACCCTTTGTGCAGCACATCCACAAGCACTGTTTCATTTTCCTTTCTCTTTTTATTCCACGTTAAACTGAACAGAGTTGAATAAAAAGCACAGAATCCCTCCAGAGCTGAACTAGAGAGCATTTGAGGCCTAAATCATGGGAGAGGGCACAAACTGGATTTGAGAGGGTGTCTGTGTGGGGGGTGCTCGGTGTCTCCAGCGAGTGCAGTCTTCTCTCATTTAACGCATCTCACTTTCTAATTTGCCAATTAGCTGGCTAGCAGAGCACAGAGCGGAGGCCATGTTTTATTAATGTGGCATCCAGTGTGCGCCAGCGAGCTCCTGTTTGGGGCTGCTCTAATTGGCACTGTGATATTATTCCTTTGTACAACAGCGAAGGGTTACCCATTCCTCATCCAACACAATGTCACCTATCAAGAAAAAACACTGTTATCTGGTCATAGCCGCTGCAAGCAAATCAGCAACGAGTGTAACATGGGTTGTACATGAAGCAAGAGCCGATAGCTTTGCAGTGTGTGTGGCACTATTTACTCTACTTACATTATTTTACAATGGAATTACAACTGGATTCAGGAATCAAATTGTAGTAACACTAAACTAAAATATTGAGCCTTTAACATGTTAAAATGTAAATTTTTTGAAGGTTAAATCAAGTAATTGCGTCACTATTTAGAAGTAGCCTAATACTTTTCATGGAGTTAAAATAAACATTCACAGGGGGTAAAAAAACCTTGAGTGTTAAAGGGGCTTATTGTAATATTTTTATTTTTATAAATAACCAAAATAAAAAAAGGTTTAATTGTTAGGGTACATTATTTTATTTTGTATTTATTTCAGATTTAAATGGATATAATTCATTTTCACCACCTTGAACTTGTGATGTAATTACCTAGCATATATATCATGCATATCACCAGCTGTTGGCTTATGACACACACACACACACACATACTCACAATCTTAGCACTGCTCTACTGTGACATCACCTTTTTATTACATTTGACCTCATGGTGCCACATAGTGTAATTAATAACCGTTTCACTTCAAACTTAACTGAACACACCTGATTCCACCAATTACGCTCTTTTGGGCTTGTTTGTAGCTACTAGTGTCTCTTTTGAAACAGTGTAGGAACAAAAACCAGCAGAGGCTGCGGCCCTCTAGAAGTTGAGCTTGAGATCCCTGCAATAAATCAATGTTTCATATTGATGATAACTTAATAGAAAACAGTCCTCTTCAAATGTTTTAGATGTGTTTGACTAAATCAGTGCTTTTTGTCCGAACTGTAAACTATATGAGTTTTGACTGTGTGGCAGAGGGAGCGCTTTAGAAGCCTAGTGAGATAGTTTTGGCGAAGGCAGACTTTCTGCTGTGTTTGTTCCTGTCTGCTGGTGAGAAGAGATAAACCAGCTCACGTCTTTCTCAAACACAACATACATGCACAGACCAAGCTGCAAACTGTACTCAGGCATGTGTTCAAAAAGCTATAGTTGGGCAGTCAAATTTTTTCACCAGGGAGGGTCTTACAATTAAAACAAGCTGTTTTGGTCCAATAGTTTCCATTATTTTAGTTAAAGCTCAGATTGCAGCAAGCCTCAACATAGTAACAGAGATATACAAACTTGGCTTGAAGCCAAAAAGTCGTGCTGACATGTTTTATTATGTTGTAATAATGTCATCATTGTGTAAAAACAGTAAATGTGCCTATACTTAGGAGCTGAAAAAAATGTGCCCCTTGTTCATCAGCAACTGGTCCAGAATCAAGTAGCACGGCTTTTGGTTGGAGCACACAAGAGTAGCATACAGCATCATTCATAGCATCCCTTCATTGGCAACCTGTGCATTTTAGAGTTTGTTTTAAGGTTCATTGTTTGTTTTTAAATCTTTTGATTTTAATCTATAATATATATATATATATATATATATATATATATATATATATATATTTTTTTTTTTTTTTTTTTATATACAAAATCCCATGTTTTTCAATGTGATGCACTGTTCTAATGTTGGTTTCTGACAGTCTTTTTAAATTGTGCTCAGTACTTTGTGTCAACCCCAGTTATGTTCAAGCTCTACATAAAGTTAAGTTGAGTTGAAAAAAAAAAGTGCGATACAATCATAGAACACACATTTTTGGCTGTCCAATAAACTAGGAAAATGACCAAAGGCACCCTCTGCAGAAACACATCGGTGACATCACAAAGACTACTACGTTCATATTTTTTTTAATTGTAAAGCACTACTTTTAAAATCCTTTAGAATGGGGAAAAAGCTCTTAGTAAAAAATTAATCCAGCAGTTGGACAAAAACTATTTCCAACATAATTTCGGTGTCATATGACCAATCCATGTCAGTTGTGTCTCATCCTTTACACTTAAGATTTTCTCTTGTGTTGGATGACTAAAAATTGTTGGTCATGTCTATTCTTGCTTTTCAAATATTTTGTATTCAAACATACTGTATGGCTTGCTTACTTCATTTCACATACTGACCAACATGCAAGTGCATGGTTTTAATTCGGATATCGTCTTTTGACAGCTTTCAGACTCCTCTTTTTTATATATATATCTTTGTGCCAGCTTCTGTAATTGTCATAAGCTCTATCTTCAAGAGTTCGGAAGGTGCATGTTCATTAACAAAAATAAAAAAAATGGTTAAGAAAATGGATGGGACAATGTGAGTCCTGTAAATGGACATCAGTAAATAGGGTAGAAAAAAAATCTCATGACCATTGTACATTAACAAACCAATGTACATAATGATGTAGCTTCTTTATTATATCACAATTACGTCGATTTTGGACACCCAATTTCTATTACAAATTTGAATATATTGACATTCCTGGTCTACAATTCCTTGTTTTTAAGGTGTGTAATTGCTAACTCTTACATTGTCAAAATGGTAAATTGTTGTATTTAAAAATAAGCAAAAAAAAATGTTAATCTAAAATTATTTCTGGTAATTGTTGCAGGCATTGACACATTTCAATTTTCTTTGGCATGTAGCTTTAGTAAATGTGTGCTAGGCAAAACTAGGCACTGACCTGAATCGCTCTCTCTGCTGAAGGAATTTCAGGTGCTCGAGGGAAGAACACCAACACCAGTGTGATGATGAGTGCCAGAAGAAATATGGGGACTAGAGCTAACCTGCAGTGACGAACAACGTTACGATTAAAACGTTGACACTAATCGATAATAAATGCGAGTAAAATACTAACTTTACTCACTTTGTTGGTCCGGTAGCTCGCGAAAAAATGATGGTGAGCGTGAGAGTCACAATCCATGTTAAAGCAATGATGAACACACCGGTTCCCACACCGAGAACAACATTCGCCATTCTCAACTTTTAACGTGTTTAGCACGTGCTAAAATAAATCTGCTAACATGCGACTGTGCACTTTAGCTCTATTCATTATCACGCTACATTACTCCTTATGAATTTAACGGTCTTCACCTTGGTCTTACTCTTTTTCAGAGCCAAATAAATTAGCTAACTAATCGACCGAACGTGAGAAGTAAAATTGTGACGAATGCTTAACGTAGAACCAGATTAGCGTCGACTTAATTCCTGGAAACCTTACGTAAATGAAACGGTTTAAAAATGTAAATTCTATAGTCATGTGCTATATCGTATTGAGGCTAAACCACTGGTTAACAACAAAATAAAGGCGGCAAAAGCACAGCATATTTCCATGGAAACACAGTCGCTATGTTTACCTTCTCTCTTCCTCTATCTCAAAAACACCAATCAGGCTGGTCTGTCTACCGAAGAGGATGCTGGGAGCTGCAGTTCTTAAATGGAACGCTTAGCTTAAAGAATTGAATTATATGTTTATTTATGTCATCATCTTTTTTTTTTACTAATATGACATTTTTGCAATACGGGTGTCCACTGATACATGATAGTTTTAATGTAAAAAAATATGTAAAAGAAAAACAAATAAACCGATTTTATTTTGGGGAGAATGGGCTGTATCGCCACAATATTATTTAGTCAGATGCTTACTAGTGGTCCCTTTTAGATTGTGTTCCCATTTATTCTCGAAATAATTTGTGCAAAAACGACCAAACCAATGACTTCTGGAAATGAACAGATTTATCGAACTTGTTAATGTTTTGAGATGCTCGTTTTTAGCAATCAGACGATGCTTAGTTCTGTTTTCTAGTCAACACAAGGATTTCCTGGAGGTGTTTCCTTTCTTAAAACGTCCAAATAAGAAGTCCATAAATGTAAATAAATACACATTTTCCCTTTCCATCACTATTTCGAGCCTGAGAAACTATAGTATAGGTTAGTTCTCAAGAAACAAAATGGCTGACTCCCCAGTGCAACTCCTCTCAGCATATAGATACAAAAAAAGTATTCAATAAATTATAATTAGAATATATGAAATAAAAACTTTATTGGCGTCACGGTGGCGCAGTGGGTAGCGCGGTCGTCTCACAGCAAGAAGGTCGCTGGTTCTAGGCTCAGCTGGGGCAGGTGGCATTTCTGTGTGGAGTTTGCATGTTCTCCTCGTGATCGCGTGGGTTTTCTCCGGGTGCTCCAGTTTCCCCACAAGAACAAAGACATGCGGAATAAGTGAATTGAGTAAGAACGATTGTACACAGTGTTAAAGAGTGAATGTGTGTGTGAATGTTTCCCAGCGATGGGTTGCGGCTGGAAGGGCATCCGCTGCGTAAAACATATGCCAGAGAGTTGGTGGTTCATTCCGCTGTGGCGACCCCGAAAGGGAATAAAGCCGACATGAAGATGAATGAATGAAAAACTTTATTGATGGAAACAGTAAAACCAGTAACAAGCACTATCTCATTGCTTAAGTCACACTCATACGCAAATGAGACAAAATAATTAATGTTGCAGAGACAATTTCCAGTGGTGATTCCATTTCAAGAATCTGTAGTCGATGCATAATTGTGAGACCGCCAAGACACAACACATAAGGCAAGGGATTTAAAACAACTCATATGAAAGCAACTGATCAGAATACAAGATTTTGTATTAACAACTGCTATACAAAATCTTCTCCAGCACATTCCAAAGGCTCTCTGTGGAGTTAAGGTCTGGACTGATGGCCAGAAAATTATGTTTCTTTTTCCAGAACCATTCTTTTTTTGTTTTGAGCCTGATGAATCCTGGCATTGTCCTCTTGGAATATGCCCATAGAATTATGCCAGGAAGTGTATTTTCTAATGTGACTTCCCTTTGTAAGGCTGGGAATTATAGGAGTTCTCCTGGGTCTGGGCTGTTGATTTTAGCATTCACATAATAAAATAATTGGGTGCCTTCTCTTAACCCTTTATCCCCAGCATCAAACAGCCTACAGCCCCCCACCACAGGGATGACATCTCATACCGGTTTAGCCATGTTCATAAAAAGAAGGTTTTGTAAACCAGCTTATGTTTAATGTTGTTTGAAATATATTAGGGGGTTTAGGGCAATGATTGTATATCCCAAAACTAGAATCTTTAACTCTTTCAACAACTCTAACTGATGCTCTCTGATTCGCATTCCTGATTAAGTCACACCTCTCTGGGAGGAGATTGGTCTGAAGAAGCTCTCAAAGGCAAATAGCTTACAGAAATTCTCGCCTTTTTATCTCTGAAATGGCTCATGATAGAGAGAGAGCTCTAGAGCTCCCTTATCATGTAGCTTGAAGCTAATTTTAATGTCTTTCTTTAAGAATGACCAATTCCAAATTAAATGTAGACAGTAACTCATTACTCTTGGTTCATATTTCATAAATTGTACACTGTAAAAAAAATTATGAGTCTTGCAATTTTCATAAAAAAATTTGCTGTTAACATTAAAATAAATGAGCATCTTTTTGAGTTTTTTTTTAAATAAAATATTGAGTATTTCACCATTAAAGTACAGAAAAACCATATTCTTTAAGCAAACGTATTTTTTATTTATATTATTTTATTAAGCTTATTTTTCAGCTTAATTTTTAAGCTTAATTTGAGGAACCAATTATGCAAAAAAAGATTGAGGAAGAAAAAATCCATATTTATTTTAAAAAGAATTGGCTCAATTTTTCGGTTTGGATTTAGTCAGCTTTATAGTCAGACCAGGTGCATTGTGGGAGTATGTGATTTTACCTTTATTGCAAGAAAACGTCTGTTTATATTGTTATGCTTGTGCTGTTAAGTGTAGTTTAGTGTTATACATTTGTTGGAGAACTAGTAAGAGTGTTTATTAGGTTATTAGGTTATTGTGTGAACTTATTTTTAATCTACTGATGATAAGTTGCAGGTCATTAGAGGTTCACATAATGAACATCCCTGTCTTCAAGTGACTTCATTGACCTGCTGGACGTATTGAAATCATGGCTGGTAAAAGATCTATCAAGGCAATCTAGGTTTTGTAACAATTTTCTGTGCTTGCTGTTATGATACATCAACTATATAACATGCTAAAAAAGTATAATATTAAAATTAAATATTATATGTCACATAAGAGTGCTTGCAGTTTGAGTCTAATGTATTGCCTACCTACACATCAATGATAATAAATGTTTGAACCTTTTCAGTCATTCTTCTTTTACTGAAACACTTTTATGGGTTAATAAGATTATTAACACAAAGTTTGAGTAAACTAAAGGTAATTGAGTGGTTTAAACTGAATAATATCGTTAATAATTAACATTCAAATTTCTTTGGTTATGACTAAGAATAATGGTAAAGATAAAACCTTTATGAATCAGTTATGGAGTCAGATAAACAAATTTATTATTAAAAATCCTTTAGCACTGTTTTCAAGACAGAACACATGAGCCTTCAGTCCCGACTGGTAGCCGTTTTTGCGCCAAGTACCGGGACCCCTACACTCTTTATGTTGATCTTTACATTTTTTTTGCAAATGGATTTCCACCATTGACTGTATATAACATGGAAGTACCATGAGTGATATTTTGTATGAAGCATGAAGGAGACTACAATGGGTCAAAAGATGTGGGGCATAGGCTTAGTAAAGACGTCTGATTGGCTGATAAATCTTAGTTTATTTATTTTTAAATGTAAACATGTTTTCTTCAGCTACAAAGTTTTAACATAGAAGGTGTGAATGAGAAAAATCTCTCTCAATTTCCACAATCACCTTCTTGTATAGAAGAGAAGCCTGTCATGGTTGCACACCTTGTGTCTGAGTCCACGGCATTGGTTCGTTTACTGACACTGGAATACCACCTAAGGCGTCACGGTGGCGCAGTGGGTAGCAAGGTCGTCTCACAGCAAGAAGGTCGCTGGTTCGAGCCTCGGCTGGGGCAGGTGGCATTTCTGTGTGGAGTTCTCATGTTCTCCTCGTGATCGTGTGGGTTTTCTCCGGGTGCTCCGGTTTCCCCACAAGAACAAAGACATGCGGTATAAGTGAATTGAGTAAGAACGATTGTCCATAGTGTTAAAGTGTGAATGTGTGTGTGTGTGAATGTGTGAATTCCCAGCGATGGGTTATACATATGCCATAGAGTTGGCCTTGTTGCGACCCCGAAAGGGAAGAAAGCCGACATGAAGATGAATGAATGAAAACCACCTACAGGCCACTGGAGACATGGAGCAAAAAAAATGTGAATGTGTCTGTAAGTATTTTTTTTACTTTTAAAGACTAAAGATGGACATTAAAAAATCCACTACTACCAACGTTCTCCATATCAGACATTTGTCCTGTTGTTTATTTGGCTTTTTTCACACACATATTAGGCAGAAAGACACATATTAGAAACTACAGAAGAGGATTAGGGACAAAAATAAAATTGAGGTTCTGACTTTTTTTCCCAGAATTCTTAATTTATATATTCATAATGGTAAATATTTTTGAAGAGAAAATAAGCATTTATAAATATACAATTAATGAGAAGTGAGCAGCGCTATAGACTGTATGGAGTCTGCGTATATCCGGTATGATGCTCGATTTAGGGTTGTCCTGGAAGCAACGAGGCTTTGTGAGCTGGAAACTGCAATTTAAATCTATAAAATAAAAAATAAATTGCATACTTACAAAATGTGTGGCGGCCATACATATGTACAGCTGTTTTGATGTATGTTTTTTTTGTACACCAAACATGTAATTCATTGTGTATCTAACCACACAACAATTACCTCACAAACCCTTTCTGCTGCAGCTGTTTTTATTTCTGCAAACATATTATAAATTTCTCAAGACAAATTTTGTATTTATTCATTTTAGTTTTTAACAAACATGAAAACTGGAATTACCCGCTGATTCGGTTTTAATTGCCAATCAAACAGATCGACCCACTTTTATTCCTTTTTTTTCACTCCAAGATGCTAAAAATATTTGGGGCGACCTTGATGTTCTCGTTTATTACCGACAGGGGGCCAGCGGGCTTAGGCTGAGCTGAACCGGAGATGCGCGTGAAGGGCCCGGGGTGCTCGCTGTGCGGAATGAAGCAGAGGAACGGCGGAGGTGTACGGAGGGGTACGGAGGGAGGGGGGGGGGGTTGAGGGAGGAGGGAGGGGTGGTGGGAGGGGTCTGCTCGTGTGACGTCACGGCCCGTGTGAGGGAGTATAGGCTGTGTTGTCAGCCTGGTGTCAGTCTGATGAAGATTGGCATTCAGGTAAGCTGTCATTCATTCTCAATGTCAGAGCGCGGAGCGGGCGAGCGAGCGAGCGAGCTCTCCGGCGTGTTTCCCCCGCTCGCGCTCATTACGCGAGGCAGGACATTATTCATACAGACTGGACGAGGGCTGAGGGGAGAGAATGATAGACAGAGCGAGAGAGATATAAAGTGAGGGACGGAGAGAAAGAGAGAGGGAGGGAGGAGGAAGTGAGCGAGAGGCGGAAGACGGGAGAAGATTTGGCGCTGTTTGTGGAAGGACGTTTTGTGGAGGTTTTCCGGTGGATAATGCGTTTGGACTTGTGAAATGTGGGGGTAATGTTTGTGTCGATGTTTTAGGTTCAAATAACGTTTGTACGTGAATATGTTTTTTTATGTCAACAAAGAGTTTACTTTTATTAAAGCAAGGCTGCTCAGAAAGTGTCTACGCGAACGCGTTGCTTTTTTGATCTATTGTTTGGTTTGTTGTTTGGCAGTTTGTTTTCTAATAACGTTACAATAATATTGTTTTAATTCAAGTTATCTTGTAATACTGAAATTGTTCTGCTTAGTGTGTTTGTTTTTGGTGCGTGTTTATTGTTTTGTATATAAAAAAGGTTAATATAAAGACTAAAACTTGCTGGATTATTTATCTCTACTGATACATTTTATTTTAAATGCTAAACTCTCTAACCTAGTCTACTATTTAAGCTATTTTATTTTAATATGCCCAGTCTAATTTGACATTTTTGTCGGAGCAGCGTATTGTTGTTATGGTTACTGGTTGATGTTTGTCAGCAAATCTTTAGCATCATGTTAAGACATTAGAATGTATCAGGTTTTTTAATTGCTGCAAAATGCATCTTTTTACTGACACATTTTAAACTATCATCGGTTGTAGATTTTCTGCACTTTAAAGTATGGACAGAATAGAAGAATACAAACATCTCAAAATGTAATAAATAGTTTTAAAAGTTTAATCTTAAAATAAAAAATACAGATTGTGAACAGCTTTGTAGTCTACATTTACATTTGCCGTTATTCATGTTTATTTTATTTATCTGTTAAACACCTCATCTGTCTTTCTGCACTTAATTACCTTCCTCATTGCAAAACTGTTCTATGTTACTTTGACATGTTCTTTTATAATATCACATATATATATATATATATATATATATATATATATATATATATATATATATATATATATATATATATATATATATATTTATTTATATACATTCATATAGTGAAACTAATAGATGTGTTATCAACGTTTCAGACCCAGAAATTTAAAAACGGGAAATAATTTGAGATTTGTAATTTGAGAAGGTATTTTTTTTATTATTTTTTTTAATTTTAGATGATGTTACACAAAAGGAACAAATAAATCAGCTGAAGTTTTTCCTGCAATAAAGTAACCAGTATCTGAGCCCCATGGAGCTGTTGTGGGAATGGTGTGAGTGTAAGATATGGATGCTATGGATGAAATCAAGATTCATCAGTGTCTTATCAGATAGGCCTAAAGTCTACAAAGAGGTGATTGGTGGTTTTATTCTATTCTTTTATTGAAAGCAAAGTTTGAAGAAAGCGTTTATATTTTTCAACATGTGCTATTGACACTATGAAGTTTAGTATTTTCTTTGAGAATAGTAACTTTTGGACTAATTTATACACCAATTATAAACAGCAACAAAAACTGTAGGTAAAATAGTGATGCATAAATACACACGCGTTAAGGTATAATTTAAATAACCGGGTTATGAATCGAATCTACAATTATAATCAAGCTTTTCAGAAAAAAATATGAGTTATCCATATGAATTTAATACTCAATTGTAGAAGATTTTATCAGCTGCTTTATGTCTGCAGTGCTGGCGATCTGAAGGGTGTAATGTTTTGTCTGGAAGATAAAAGTTGTTGGATTGGGCTCATTTAAATGCTGAGATCCCTGCTGGGATCTTAATTGATGATTTGAGTCGTGGGACAAGCTGCTGCCCACAGGCAAAACTGCAAACATAAAATTCTGTTTATTTGCATATTCACATTATGAGCGATTTGCAATCAGAGGGCTACTTCTGCAGGAATTACTCTAATCACTAATAAAAACGCTCAGTCGTTCAAGAAAATGGAGCAAAAAGTTGTAAATCAGCTGCGATGCACTCTTTCAGAAAGGTATTTATGGAATTGATCTTTCTATGTGACTCAAATTCCTATGCATGTCTGAATAGCATTGTCAGATCACTCACATGTTGTCTATGTCTCTCCAGCTAATGAGATTTTACATCTTTTTAAAATAAACCAGAAATAATTGCTCTTCAGACTGCAGTCTTGTGCGCTGAAGGTGAAGCAATGCGGAGTTATGTATTTCTTCCTCTTTTGAGATGCATAGAAGCCGAGCTCTGTTGTTTCAGGCCTGCACCGTTAAGCCTTTTCTGATCCTGATGGCTCTCTAAGGAGCACTGTGCTGTTATTGCGTCCGAATCGACCTCGCTGTGCTGTTCTCTCTCACCCTCAGCTACAACGGTCAAACTCCTCCCCTGAGCCCCGGAGGAGGAAGGTTTGCTTGATTTACCCATGTTGGAGAACACTGAGTTCGGCTGTATCTTCACCACAAGCCTCTTTTAAGTAGTTCAGGCCTTGGAGAGAGCTTACACGATGTGGTGGTTGAAACTTTGAAGAGTAAGAAGAGAAAAAGAAAAGAATTTGACTTAATTTTGAATCAAGCGCCTACTGTATCTAAGCAAGTGTGGAAGTTACTTTGTGTGTGTGTGTGTGCGCGTGTGTGTGTGCGCATGTAAAAAAATATACAAATTTTTTTTTCAGTCAAACTGTCTTAGTCACAGGTAAAACCCAGCTACCAGGGAACTTTCTCATAACATTCGCTAACATTATTTAAAGGTTGTGCAAATGTTAGCTCATGACATTTCCAAAAGAACATTTTAGTAACATACTAATAACATGAAACTAAAATGTTACCTAAACAGCATTCTCAGAACATTCGTTAAATGTTTTTATGAGTTATGCATGTTCTTATAATGGTGAAAGAAAACTATTTGGGAACAATGCTCTCAGAACATTACTAGAACGTTTTTTGTTATATCATTAGTTACACAGAAGTGGAGAGAACTTTTTAAAGACATTTTTAATAACCTTAAGAGAATGTTCCCTAAACGTAAAAAAAAATGGACAAAATAATGTTTGTGCAACATTAGAGTTAACATTCCCGGAACGTTGATGCATTATAATTGTGTTAAATGGGGAATTCCCAGCTGTATTTATGTGTTTTACATAGAAGAACATGCATGAAAAATGGATGTAGACAAAGGACTTATGCATATTTGGAATGTTTTTTTGTGCATTTCTTTTTGTAAGAGTCAATTCTTACCTGTTTACAACTGAATAGATTTAGGCAGGACTTCCTGGCATCTATACCAATGTTTTTGCTGTAAACAAACCCAGGACAGAATGCCAATTCAAAGCACGGCCGAGCACCCACCACATAAAGTCACTCTCTCATGGGCAATTTAAAATCAACACTCAACCTGACGTATTGTGCATGGTTCCGGGTTGTGGGAGGAAACTGAAGAACACTGAAAGGGAAGATGTGCAAACAACATCTACAAAGCTTCTAGCTGGCATTCCAAACAGGAAATCTCTTGTCTTGCCAAAGTCTTGTTTCAAATTAAAAGTGCAATGGATGACAGGACAAGTACACAATGGAAAATCACCTAATGCTAATGATTGTGAATGTCACAGCACTTTATGTGAACTTGTTTAGTTGTCAGGTACCAAAGTGCGGGTTGACTCCTGGGAGAGGAGAACACAGGAGAAAACATAAAATACAGATGATGGGGACTTAGATGGGAACTAAATAAAGAGCCGATACCACAGACCATGGTGGTTGCTGACAAAACATAATGATTCTGTGAGAAACAGAACAACCAGGGGAGAAAATAAAGGGAAGCTAATAATCTAGTTCAATTATCTAAAAACTTTTACAAGGAAATCAGTAGAGCAGGTTCACTATTAGAAAGCAAACGACAAAGGATTGTGTGTTAACAAAAATAACAAAACAAAGATGGCCAATGCCAGTCATGTGATCTGGACCACATGACTGGAGAAAGCGAACAAGAGGAAAATGGAATAGATTAAACAGTTAATGGTCTGTAAACTCAAGACTGAAAATACATAATGAATAGTGAGATCATGGCCACAATAACAACATTTCTTAAAATAAATAGACTGTGTTTGTCACAAGTATGAAAATCATATTTCTACAAATGTTTTTTTTGCCACATTTGACAGAACTAAATATTAAAGGCTACATTTCTGTTTACACTTTGAAGAAGTGATTTATCCTGAAATTTCACAACGTTTTCTCAGTTGGCCATGTTACAGGACCAACCTTTTTCCCAAATAAATAAATTATACATGACCATTTCCAGGAGGCTGATTACTCTTAAATAGCCCCAAAATTAAGCATTTTACCTATACCTTGTTGGAAAACTATTTAAAGATATTTAAGTATTTTAACCTGATAATTTCCTTGACAAAACTGTCACTGTGCAAATAAGTCAAAACATCTGTTTTATGAGTAATTTTTCAAATACTTTAGTTTTGGCATTTAAAAATGTATAATCATATAATCTTTAATAGATAAACACAACAAATTACTTAAATAGAGCAATGAAAGTCTATCTCTATTACAAAAGCACTTTACCCCTCTATGCAGGAGAGTGCAGGGGACCAAAACTTTTATTTAATCTAATAAAATGCCCCAAAACATTAAGGAATGACTCGATCATGACTCTTTATGCCAGTTAATATGAGTAAAACCATCATAGAATTGACTAACTTGTGTCTGTTTTCATAATGAATCTGTTTATTAAAATCATGTTAGTCATTGCTGTGGAAGTGCTGCCAATTGGAAATTAAATTTAGTTTTAGAAAGCACAAGTAAAACTTTTACGGATTTTATTTTATTTGCATAGCTACAAAAAACATGGAAGTACCCATTCTGAAGTTATGAAAATGTTCCAGATATATATTTTTTTGCCCATTCATCAGTTCTACCATCAGCCACAAAACTCCGCTCAGGCTTGGAGGTGGAAAGCTGGAGCCAGAACACGGCGTTCACTCATAGCCCAGCATTAGCATTACAGCTTGTGCTGTTTACTGTTTGTCCTGGGAAAGTAAGGCATACTTTAATGTTTGCGATCCTTTGATTTATGAGGGAAAGCTGATTGGAAGATTTACAGTGATGATCTGACATGAACAAAGATGATCTTTGATGTTTTTTTTGTCATGAGTAAAGCGACAAATTACTTGGTGTAAATCTTTCCTTGTTTATACTATTACCTATTTATTTTGTAGAAAAAGATTCATGAAATACAACCTTCATTAAGAATGATATCATGGAATATTAGTCATTCTAGACCTGATGACATTTCACATGGTGTTCCTGGAGCTGAAGGTATTTTGGCTTGATGTGCTCTTCCTTAGTAGCTTAAGCTCAAGCCATTCCCAAAACAGCGTAATGGTGGTCAGATCCAGAGACATTTTGGCCACTACTGCAGGCTCAACCTCTGCTGACCACTTGTTCAGGACTTTAGATATGTTTTTGGACATTATCCTGAACCACAATGAACTTGGCTTAATGTTTTTAAGTGATTCCAAACTATAAACTGATTGCAAATCCAACGGTCAGATATAAGCCTCTATGTATCATCTAAAAATGTGATAATCTTCTCAGCAACCTATTTGCATGTTCAGTCATTTCAATTTCTTTATTAGTTTAGTATTAGACGCAGAGTATAAAAGCTATTGGAAGCTTCTTTTGATGTAAATGTAAAACAATTTCAGACAAGACCAAAGATTTTCAAGAATTTAGCAAATGATATAGTTATGCTACAAATACAAAAATCTTATCCAGATATGTCCAAATATTCTAATTAAATGTGTTTTGATATTTTAGTTACTACAATTGTTTTATTTGGATTGTTGAATTTAATGTTATTTACCTAAATGTTGTTTCCTCTTTTTTGGACTCTACATCATGTTTTATTTTAGTTTACTGTATTTAGTTTACTGGATTTCCAGCTGGGATATTTTAGTTCTGCAAGTTGTGCCTGTGTCTCAAAACTTCTATCCTTCTGAGTTGTTTCTAAAAATGATTTTTATCATCATCTAATGCAAATGACACAGATGCACACAAAATAAAGACTTCAGCAGGATCAAATACAGTCAAATTAGCTGCAGAATTGATTAACTCTGAATTTAAAATCCTTGAACAAGAGTGTAAACCTCCGAAAGCCTTTGTTCTCATCTCTTGTGGAATGCTGATAATCCAAATAAACGCACTCAGGGACTGACTACGCTTCCACCAAACCTAAACTTATTACATTTCAGAGTTATTTCACGACAGACGAAGGCTGAAAATATTTTATTTGAATTCTATTTGAGATCAAAGAGTAAAAAAAAACATTCCCTAGACCCTTTCATATTTTCCTCCCCTCTAAATATATAAATATATTCATGAGCATAATAACTCGTCAAATTAAAATAACGTGCTGGAGGCAAGAGAGTGCTTGACTAAGGTTGAGAGAGAATGATATTTCCTCTATTAGACTGAATATGTGAATAGTGGTTCTCACATGTTTTACACATTTCATATATCGGTGTCATTTGAAACGAGCGTAGAGAGAGAGAAAGATGTTCTCCACCATCGTGCTGTGTGCATTTGCGCTCGCCTGTCTTTTGGAGTGTTCCATTTTTAATAGACTTGAAATAGTGCCTTGAATTCTCATCTATTACTGTAAAAGCCATCTCCTTTCAAAGTGATTTCTCGTCCCATTTCAATGACATCATTCATAAAGACATGCTTTTTTTTAACTTCCATTCACACTTCCTGTTCTGTCCTCTTGAGCATTCAAACACAGCGCACCATTGATTCCTACCACCTGATTTCATTTGGACCTTTGACACTATGCTATATCGGAGCTTCCTCTCCCGCTGATCTATTTGTGCGTCTTTTGTTGTGTTCTCGAACAGAATCCCCCACGTTTCCATCAGCTTCTTTTAAGCTCACAGCCTTTGAAAGGCATTGATCGCAAGCTGCTTGTGTGTAAATGCCTGTAATGGCATCAGGACATGACAAAATCACTTAACTGCGGACCGGTATTCTTCCTTTTGCTAATGGATTGCGATGATTTTCTTATTTAGATACTGAGTGGATATTTAATAGTGTCTAATTCACTCAATGCATAGTAATATAGTCAAATGGAGTGTAATATGAGTAATCTTGGGTTGTTTGAAAGGTCTGCTGTTGGTTTTCACAACAAAATCTGTTGAGACAGAGTGACCCCTGGGAGGCTTTGTTTGAAATATGTTTGATTTATAGCACAATTTGCATTAAACTGCATGTATGCTGATCACTTTAGGTTCAGCGTTGCTTTAGGTAGTACAGTACGAGTTCACAATCCAAAAATCTCAGGTAAAGGAAGTGATTTGTGCTTTGGTGCAGAAGCTCTCAGTTCAAGGCCAGATTTTAGCCTCATTTCTAAGGGTTTCCTCTGTGTTTTTTCTATTTCAAAACAAGTTATTTGGCTTGTAATCATAGGGGAACCTTCTCTATGGTGCTATTTAGAACCAACCTTTAAAACCAACCACCTTAAGAACCAAAGACAAATCACATTTAGAGTAAAAAAAACACTGTAGAAATATAAATATATATAAAAAAAAGAAATATAAAAACACAGGAGAAACTAACCGTCACAAAGGTCAACTTTGGAAATAAGTGAGGTCATCTACTATGATTTACTTTTTAATCCCCCTTTTTATTAAAGTGCATGCACATACTATTTACCTCAATTTATTCTTGTTAATGCATTTGTACTTGTATAGCCTTTTCTTAATAAAATGTTCAATTCAATTCGATATTGTGACAGAATCGCCCTATTTTCGAGATTTACTGGGGTTTGTCCATATTTTAAAACTTTGCATTGCTTTATCAGATAGTCTGCTGATTGAAAATAATAAACTGTCTGGCTTTTGTAGTTTTCTCTATGAGGTTGTCAGTGGAGTAGGTAAAGTTTACAGTTTACATTTAAAACATTACATATTTTTGTCTAAATAGTGTGTTGTGTTAGTAAACTTACTCATGCAAGTCTAATGAGCTGTGTTAACATTTAAATAAGTTGAAATCTGATGAGGTATAAACCCTTGAGTTGAAGTTTCCAAACATTTATAAAAGTTTATAAAGTTGTGAAAAGTTGTGATAAGAAGTTGATAAATGTTGTGTCAAATCAGATACATTTTCAGTTTTTAACATTGTAACATGGATAAAAAATTCATCCATTGTGACGTCTGTCTGTAATTTTATTTCTGTATGTATGTATGTATATATGAAAATATGGATGTATGTATGTTTGTATGTATGTATTTGGTTGGCATCATTTCATTCAATTGTGCTATCTGATGTTTTCAACCCCATTTATATGAATTAGTAATCACCTACTAACACTACTTTTTAATGCTGGAAGCTTATTGGTCACCAATATGTTTGATCTTCTTTTGAAAAGGATGAGGAGCTACCAATAACCAAAAATAATACTACATGTAGGTTTATACATTTAATTAATGAAGTGTACTCTTTAATTGATAGTTTTTTTATGCATACCAACAAAATGCTTTTGTCATTTTTCTAGATTTAGAATATACAAAATAATTAATATGTCACAGTCAAAAACAAGGTGTGCAAAGAATGAATGAAGATAGCTCTACACACACTGACATAAATTATAGAAAAAAAAATAATCATGTGTGGATGTGATGAAGTCTAGTCTTGGGATTTAATTAGAAAAGCTGCTAAATTAGTACTTTCTGCTGAAAATCTGCTTTATTCCTTGTTTAAATTATGTGTTCATTGTCAAAACCAGATAACTTTCATCTTGCGGATTAAAACATTATAAATTCAGATATGCAAGATCTACACTTCTTTGAGTCAGCAGAGAGCCAGTAGAGATTTAAGCAAACTGCAAAATAGTCTGTGATTTACCTTGATTTACCTGTCATAGGAAGCATAAATTAATCATCGGGAGAGAAAGAATTGGTGCTAGTTAGTTTTCATGTATATATTTTATTAAATACATTAACTATTTTGACTTCAATATGGGCAGAGTTTTGCTTTAATGAAGCGTTTAAACATTTTCAACTCTAATACAAGAATTCAATTATTGATTTTAAAAAGGCATCGTAAAAAAGAAACTTTTATAAAAAAAACATTATCCTGATATGAAGGCTTTTAATGTTGATATTTTAGAACTTGAAACTGAGGTAACATTTATTTAGAAAGAAAAGTCCCATTTGGGTGGATTTATAGGGGTTTGCTTGTCCAATAGAAATGGATGATGTGATGAAGTCGAACTAAGTTATTGATTTGTTTCATTCATAAAATAATTCATAGCTGTTGAGTGAAAGGCCCAGTTCTCACATGCTAGTGTCCAGTAGCAGCTATTATTGCTACATGATGTATAGAAAGTCTGTGTCTGTTAAAGCTTAAAGCGCTGGGTGCAAATACTCTCCAATAATGCAGAACAAACGAAGAAAGTGGAAGCAAGTCATGTGATGCATCCAAATCCAAACACAATAGACTGCATCCTAATACTATACTAATACTAATACTAGATACTAATTTTCAGAAGAAAATGTACATACTTTTTAGTGTTTGAGACGATAGAGTGCAAGATCTGAGATGCACTAAAACATCACGTGACGGAAGTAGTTTTTCCACGTCATCACACTTGATGTGTGTGAGAACTTAGCTCCTTCTTTTTCATTCCATAATTAAAATATTAAACTAATAAAAAATATAACACTCTCTATATTGATATTACTTATTTATGTGTGACATCTTTAAAAATGAGTTGTATTACAAAAAGGGCTTGTTTGTTTGGGTCCCAGAGAAAACTCATTCTGCCCGATCACAGTGGGATTGTGGGTAATATCAGGTGGTTGAGCATTCATGGGTCTGCACTTCATAATCTAACCGGAAAATGTACACATTCGGTCACTGCTCGGAATTTTTTTTTTGTACACTACGGTTTGGGACACCCTTATTCTCATTTTGCACACATTAAAGTGTGAATAGTGCTCAGATTGGGACCTAGCAATGGTCATTTGTTTAGAAACGAAGAGTACCAGAAGTACAGAGTACATCTGTCCTTAAAATAGAGCATTTATTGCAAATTCACACCTAGCCTCAAAATAATATCTGTTATTTTTATTATTTCACCTTAAATAGTTTAGTTACATTTGATCTGGTTTAACTCGATTAGTTAACATTATAAACTAGATAGACTAGATTAGTTGAATACTACACAACAGAAAGTAGCTGTTTCATATTTTTTTATATAAAAAGGTAGCTGTATTGAGGAGAAATTCTAGGTGCATGGACACATAGAGAACATAAAGACAAACTGGAAAGGGTTAAGGAAAAAAACCTCATAAAATGCTTAAATCATAACTTAAGATTTGACCACATACATTTTCATTGACAATTACTTAGAATCATGCTGAACAGAAACATACTAGATACTCGTTTTTCAAGGAGGCCCACTCATATGAAATAAGCAGATGAAATAAATGTGCCACCGAATGACATCGCCTACGATGCATTTCTAAAAAAAAGTTTGAAAAGCAGTAGATTTGTCGCATCTGTTCACTCTGTGATCAGAGCAGCAGCATGCTTGCTCCTCTTCCAGCGCTGTTTAGCGCTGCTGGTGGCTAATACCAGATACATCAGCTTCAGCTGCAGATTTTCAGGCTGTGGGGAGCTATGCTTTTCTCAGGCTCATGGGAGATTTCACACATGTACACACTTACACACAGTCGGAACACACCAGCTGCTTTATTGCATTCGTACAGTATGTGCCGACAGTTTTGGGAAACCTCATGTCATTTCAAATTTAAGAGGTGGTCACAGCCGCCAACTAAAGGCCCGATCAACATATTTCTGGCTTTCTAATGGATGTTCCATCTACACTCAACCACATTTTGCTGCTTCTTTTTCTGGTTTGTTTTTATGGCCCCATAAGGCTTTAACTTGTTTTCTTTCAAGTGGTGGGTAAACAAATAAAGGTTGCTGAACGAGAGTTCAGGCTGAAGTGTTGGGAAATATTAAACATTATTTTGTTATTCGCAGTAGTTGCCAGACATTAAATGTATTCAGTTTATAGAGTTCTAGACTGCCTCGTCATGTTTTGCTCTGAACCATGAAAAATATAATAAACATGATACATGCATCATGTTAAATTATTAACTTAATTTTCACATCTGATCACAGACTCTTCACCTCGAAATTAGATAAGCTCTTTAAAAATCGTGACACCCACAAAAAAATTGTACACCCCATTTTTGTTGTAAATGTTTTGTACAAATTCTTTTCAAAATGTATATAATTGTATAAAACTTACATTTATTGAATATATGTGAAATCATTTTAAAAATAGTTTCATAATTAATATTATATATTGTTACATAATTATAGTTCAATATTCTCTCTTCATCTCACCTGTTATGTTTTGTTTTGTGTTTTGTTTTACTTTGCCTAATTTTGTTTTATGTTTTTTTGAGTTGTGTTTTTGTTTTGTTTTGTGTGTTCTGTGTTGTGTGGGATTTCATTAAATTCCTTTATTGCCAGCTTTATTCTATTCTGTTCTATTCTATTCTATTCTAGCAGTTTACCCCAGCTACCATATCATTAGATCAACATTTCAGCTACTGGAAATCATGGAGAAACTTGTTTATTTTCACTCTTGTTGAAGGCAACTTAATGTGAAATAATGTAACACCCCTAGCAACCAAATTGTTTATCCTAACAACCTGTTTAGCCTAGTAAGCTGACAGAATTTTCTCTCGTTTACATATTTTTTGTTCAGAAATCCAATGTTTATTTAACATTACATTCTATTTGTCTTCAGCTTTTTGAAATACACCTTCTATTGACTGTTCAATTGAAAACTTAGAGGGATTTAAAAATAGATAGTGAAACTATTTTCCACTTTGTGTGAAACCCTAGAAACGATCGATCTTCAGAGAAATCAGTGCTTGCCTTACAGGGGATGCTATTAATGCCAGGCCGATAACAGGGGTGTGATAACAGCCATGAGATTGATCAGCAATGCATCAGCCTTTTATCCACCTCAATCTCATGCTCTTGCTCCCTGAAGCTAAAAATTTATAGCGTTGCCCTTCAAAAAGGCCTGATGACAGCTCTGAGCTAAAAGTGAAACCTCTACAGCTGCTGCCTTTGAGTGTGGGAGAAATGTAGATGCATACTTGTGGCGTTCTGCCATCATCAGTGTAGGATGACACTGAAGTGCTGTGGATACCCTCTCCTGTAGTGAGAGAACAGAGTTTGTGCAGGTGGTCAAAACAGCCTCAGCTGATTTGAAACAGAAGTACAAAGCAATGTACAGAAGGTGGCAGCAATGCAAAATATGGCATGCACCTGACAACACCATTGTGGGTGCTGTGTGCGCTCCAGGGATACTTATAGACATTTAATACAGCTCATCACTCCTTTGAGCTTAGCAGTAAACATATCTGAGCCAAGCAAGAGGGAAAGGGTTAACCTTTTCCTTTCCGTTTCGAAAGGAAGGAGGAAAAACAGAGTGAGAGGTCATGGTGAACATATGGGGTGTAGGGGAATTCCTCACTGGATGTCCTAATCAGAGTGGAAAAGAGCTGAAGACCTGGAAAATGTTGCTAGAGGTTAACATCTGAAGACTCTAGAAGTTAAACTTTTATGTCCTTCTCTATATGTGGATCTGATGTATGTCAGAGTAATACAGACATCATCTCTTTCAGAAATAACTCTATAAAATAATGCAGTAGATTCTGTCTTCCCATTGTTTACCATAGGTTTACAACAGGGATAGGGACATGAGGCCATATTGCTGGAGAAGACAGACGTATATCATTTAAATTGTATTAGTTTACGTAAGGTGTCATGTGATGAAAATGTGACTTTTCTGACATTCCTGGCAACTTGAAGTGTTGTTCCGTTGACAAAAAAATGTAAGCTGAAAACGACTTGTTGTTCTTAACCACGCACAAGTTCTTAGCCCCACCCACTGACCAATCAGATTAATCGCTAGTACAGCCCCTGTTTATGATGAGTAGGAAACACAGTTTGACCCGAAAGTATGAGAGCAACAGACCAGCGCAGGATAAACAATGCCAGAGAAGTGTGTTTTCAGATGTTCAGAGCCTAACGTTTTGCTTGGTTTGCCAAAGAATGAGTTTATTCGGAAGAAATGGCTCGATTTTGTGTCTGCCCATCTGTAAAAACTTGGAAAGATCACTTTTGTTTGTGAACAACCCTTCACGTTCAACTGGTTTGTCAACAATACATGTTCGACAAAGGACTTGTAAACAAGGTTGGCTCTAAAAATGGCCGCTTTTCCAACTGTCCTTTGTTTATTGATTTGAAGGTCCGTGCAGTAAGTAGTTTTTTTCTTGTGCTATGCTTAACATATAAGAATAAAAAACGGATTTTCAACTCTTCATCTATCAAGACAAGTTCACACTAACTTACTTGAATTTTTATAAGGTTAATCCTATAAGAAAATATGGTTTACACTGCAAAAAAGGAATTTTAAGCAAAGCTGAAAATGCTTAAAATTAGATTGAAAATCTTGATTTTCTTATTTTGAGAAGAATTTTCTAATTTAAACCTTAATTTTATTTTGAGAAAATAACACTTATATTTTCTTGAGGAGAAAAAAAATCTTATTCTGGTCATTTATGTTCTTGAATTAAGAAACTATGTGAAACAATTTGCCGATTTTGCCACTGATCTTAAAACAAGAATCTTAAAACAAGAATTTTTGACTCAACATATTCTTATATCAAGAATGTTACTGATATTTTATTTTAAGAAATCAATATTAAATGCTGGTTAAAAGCATGCATCTTGGAACAAGAAAAAAAAATCTTAAATCTAGTTCTACTCTAGATCAAGTAAAGGTAAGAACATTTGATTTCTTGAAATAAGACTCAAATGTTTGTGAAAAAAATAAGAAAAAGGATCTACACCGTAAATAAATCATCAATACCCCAAACCTTAACACCCCATCCAGTTGTGATCTAACTCTGATGGAAGAGATATGTAGTTCAAAAAAGCACTTTTGAAACAAGAAAAAAAAAAAACTCAAATATAGATGAATTCTTCCTAGATCAAGCAAAAGATTCTGCTAATGGGGCGAGCAAATTTCAGTTGGTCAGAATTCTTAAAATTAGCAAAAACTTCTAGCTGGTAACATAAGCTGTTGGATCTTAAGAAAATACAAAAACTCTCAAAACAAGTCTTTCCAAGCTGTAAAAACGTATTGAAACTAGAATATTCCAACTTGTATCTAGTCACTAGTGCTCTTATAACTAGACAATCTGTATTAAAACTAGAATGTTTTCTCTTATAGTTTTATATAGCTTATTAGAAACTAAATAATTTGTCAGCATGGATAGCGTAGCGGTCAGAGCGCTGACATGTGGAGCTGAAGCCTCTGGTGACAGGGGTTCGAATCCAGCTCTGGTCCTTCACTGATCTTCTCCCCTGAGCTCTAGTAAGTGTTCTTCCTCTCTCCTATCTGAACTGTTCTACCTAAAAATGCATCAATAGGCATAATTAATATATAGTATACTTATTTAAAATTAAAATTGTAAGCTAGAATTTCTAGTTTTAAGAACCCATATTCTACTTTAAGAACTAAAATTAAGCACAAACTTTCTTAATTTAAGGTCGAATATATTTATTTTAATACTAAATTTTCTAAGTTAGTTTTAAATAAAAGAGAAAACATCCTAGTTTTAAGACAGATTGTCTAGTTTTAAGACCACTAGAGACTAGATAGAAGTTAAAATATTCTAGTTTCAGTGCAGTTTTACAATTTGTAAAGGCTTGTTTTGAGAGTTTTTGTCTATTTATCAGCTAGACATTTTTTCTAATTTTAAGAAATCTTGCCAAGTCAAATTTGCTTACCCCATTGGCAGATTTTTTTGCTTGATATAGGAAGAGTTTAACTTTATTTGAGGTTTTTTTTTCTTGTTCCAAGAGTGCATTTTTTGCAGTGTAAGCACATACACACGGAGAGTTTTTGCATATTATCTTCCCTAAAATCTTAAATATCCACACACCACTAAGATTTAACAATCTTTGTGCATGAAACACTACTTGTAGACTTACTACACATTATTTTCCCAGACTCGCACCTCAAAAAATAAAGTAAAGAACTTAACCTGATCTTCTATTGGCATTTTATTGCATTTGTCACAAATATACACCAGTACACCTATAACAATATAACCTATATCAATTATAAAAAATAAATAATTCATAAAACAGTACACCTACATTAGAAATCATATAGTGTTAAAACAAAAGTAAGTACATTATAATTACCTTGTAGACACGTTTCTGGACTCAAATTCTATGTCAGACTCTGGTTCACACATATAAGGTACTGTTACGCCACTCAGATCCATTGTCTGTCAATTATAATGTTTTAAAACAATAACACATTTTTAAGTGTCGCTCGTTGTGTTTGTTTTTGCTGAATTCAAACTAACAGGAGTGTTAGTCAGTAGGGGCTTGCCGGAAGCATGTCTGTGGGAGGGAATGTAAAAAGTGTAAACTGAGTGGTTGTTCACATTAACATAGATTTTATCAAACTGCGGCGTTTTGTGTGTTATTCTGTTTGTCCAAACATTAATGTAGCATAGATTTACTAACTATAATAATATTGAGAAATTGAGGGAAGGTTTCTGAAAAATGCTCTTGTCATTTAGTTGTCATTTAGACGGCACCTTCTTTGTTTTGGGCTATAAACCCAGCATTCTGATTAGCAACTCTTCTGCCTAGTTTTCTGTTCAAGTCTCGATGCTCAATTCCCATTGGATGCTCCCTTCACTGACTGCCTGTGCATTTAGAGTTTATTTTCAATTTTATTTGATTGAATCTTTAAATGCACTTGCTCCTCCTTACCTCTCTGAACTTCTCACTCTGTATGTGCCATTACGGTGCCTCAGACCAGCTGACCAGCTCCTCCTGGAGATGCTGAGGTCCAAAAGGATGCTCAGAGGGGAACATGCTTTCTCAATTGCTGACATAACACTGTGACACATTGATAACATTTAGTTACTTGACTTTGATGTATATTAGAATCACAATTTTTAAAGTATTATGCATTAAATTGCTGTAGTTATAAAAAACTCTAACAACAGTACCAAGTAGCTAACTAATTTGATGCTGCCCAACACCGCATATGACAGATGTCACGTATGAGCAAACAAGTCTGAATTGGGTCACATTTAACTCCCATTTTAAAGTGTAAACAGGGCACTAGATGTCTATGATCTTGATGCTTTAGATGGAATTTCAATGTTTTCATGAATATAAAATCAAGCTTGGGATGAGAATTTTATATTAAAGAGAAGGATGAAAACGGTAAAAAAGCATAAATGTTAAATGACTATGCTTCTGTCAAATACCTTCTTCAAATCTTTTCATTTCATCAATGTTTTGCCTTCATTTTTAAGAATGTGGGACTCTGATGCTTTTGAGCTTTTTATTAACATAAATAGTATATTAAATATGAATAGTTTTTCCTAACATATATGTTTTATTGTTTAACCCTTGTTTGGATTTTTTCAATTGATTTCCTTTAATTTATGAGTGAGCTAGTAGTACTATCTACTTTTTTATTTTATTTCTGAAGCTGTTGAGGAACCTCACAAAACTCAGTTTTCCTATCTGTTGTTTTTTTATAAAGAAAAAGTTATAAAGTTATGGACAATTGAAAGAACATGTCTTAAAGTGATGTGTGTTCACTTCAAAGTTCATGTCAGATCTAATGTTTGTGCCACATGGTGTGTGGCAAACTGCTGAAAAACATCTTGAGGCAGGCAGTCTGAAGAAAGCTCCTGTGTCCTGGTTCTAATTTCTAGCGTCCTGGGACAGGAAGCGGAGCATGCGCGGGTCTCACAGAGGCTCTGGGTCTGCTCAGTTGGGAGATGAATCTGGCTAATGGCCAGGAAAGCTTGATCTTCGAGTAGATTCAAACAGTGCTCTGTTTAAAAGATGAAATTTGAAACTTGAATTTAAAATATTTGTATTAAAGAACAAATATAAATTATATTTACATGCAAAAGTTATGGTTCATCAGAAGTTGTGGTGCAAACTGAAAATCTAATTAGATATCTGTTCACTTTTTGTGAGTAGCACATCGTTTTGTAAATATTTCTTTAATTTATGGTTCGAGAGCTGAACTGTAAGAATACATTAAATGTGCCTTATCATGCTCCTTGTAATTCATTCATAATAAGTATTTGACCCCTCTAGACTATCACTGCACCCATAATGACCTTTAAAAGGCATTTTGAATCACCTCAAATGGTTCTGTTTTTCCAAACAAGTGTACGCAGACACTGTACACAGTTTTTGTCTGTTTTTAAAATCCAACAGCTTTTATCAGTTATCAGCTAGACATTTCTTCTAGTTTTAAGAATTCTTACCAAGTCAAACTTGCTGACCCCATTGACAGAGTCTTTTGGTTGATCTAGGAAGAGTTTATCTATATTTAATTTGTTTTTCTCTTGTTTCAAGAGTGATTTTTTTAAGTACAGATCTCTTCCATCAAAGTTAGTTTACAACTGGATGGCTATTAAGGTTTGGGGTATTGATGATTTATTTATGGTGTAGATTCTTTTTCTTGTTTTCTTTTCACAAGCATTTGAGTCTTATTTCAAGAACTCAAATTTTCTTACCCTATTATCAGATATTTTGCCTGATCTAAGATGACTAGAACTAGATTTAAGATTGTTTTTCTTGCTCCAAGAGGAGTGTTTTTACCAGTATTTAATATTCATTTCTTAAAATAAGATATTATTAACATTCTTGAAATAAGAGTATGTTGAGTCACAATTTTTTGTTTTAAGATTTGTGTTTTAATATCAGTGGCAAAATCAGCAGCTTGTTTCACAAAGTTAATTCAAGAAAATACATGACCAGAAAAGGCATTTTTTTCTCCTCAAGAAAATGTAAGCGATATTATTTTTCAAAATAAGATGAGTAATCTATACAGAAAAGGTTTAAATTCTTCCTAAAATAAGAAAATCGAGATTTTCAATCTAATCTTAAGCATTTTCAGCTACATTTTTTGGCAGTGTGCTTGAGGGGTAAAACTCAACAAGAATCCAAAACACAGAAAGCTGTTGTTTGCATATCCTAAACAGTTACGAAAACTTTACTCTCACAGTAACTAGCATTTAACATTTATTTTGATGTGATATACTGTTTCAAATTGCTTATTTATTTCATATTATATATAATAGTTTTTAACAGTGAATTTTTACATTAAACTAATTTGAGCCATGTATGTTTTTGTGTTTGACCGACAGTTTTTCCGATTTTCCAATTTAGGATACTAACACACTTGCATCACTTTAAAGTGTGCCTTGGCATTCCTACTAAGACTTTACACTTTACTCTTTGAAAAAAAGGAGTCATGAATTTCAAAAATCTTGAGTATTAACTCAAAGTTCAGTTTTCCAGGACTAGCACAAAAACAGTCATAAGAACAATTTGGATTTTGAAATCCAAACAAATCCAATTTTGTACCTTATTCTTTATAAACAACGTCTCTTTAACCTCAAACTCTGAGCTTAGTCAACTCTAAAGTTGAAAGCATTCCAAATGGGAAAGTTCCAATAAACTCCTCTCCTAAAGTCAGAGGGAAATACACATTTCATGGTGAGGTGGTGTGTCATTTAAAAGATTTAGAGGGATTTGTTTCGGATAAAAGCTTGGATCTACCTGTCTCATTGCTACGCCTGGAGATATTTTTAGCATAATGCCTTTTCCGCTTTGGATTTCCATAGCTCACTAATGCAGTAAAGGCTGCAGCAAATACTCCAAGATTCAGATCAAGGGAAGTTCTTAAGCTCTGTGTGGGAAAATGTGGTTTCCTTCATTAAGGGCTAAATTTTCTTTGTGAGTTTGTGCATGAGCCTAAAAGAAATTGAAATCAACTTTTTTTTTGCGTGTGCCATGTGTGTTTGTTCTGTGTGTGTGTGTGCTCGCATATGTGAGTGTGTGTGAAAGCTTGATGCATCATTGTTTTGCTCCGTATTCATCTTGTTGTGTCTAGTGTGGCCTCCAGTGTCAGCTGCAGAGGGGTTTAATGTGAAGTTTAAGCTTCTCATGACGCCAACTGGGCTCTTGTTTCGCTAGTGGGAATACCTGCTATTGTCCGCTAAATCCTTTCTAATTCTCAGGAATTCTGCTATCAACCTCCTTGGTCCCTCCACACTTCACTAAGTCACTATAAGTGATCTTAAAGACACATACCCTCTGCCGATGCCCCTTTAAACAGCTTGTGCAGGCTTAGATGCAACCCATGTGCTATTGCAAATGCTTTGTTAGGCCTAATTAAATAATCCATTTCTTGAATTTGTTTTAGTTTCCATGGGACATGCTTTGATTCGTTCTTCTGAATATTTAATCAGGTGGTCGATTTTGCAGTGTACAGTTTTTCATCTACCTGAAAAACAATCAAACTGCAATGTTACACAAGTTTTTTGTAAAGGATACACATACTTGGTTTTGATTTTCACCTCAAAAGTTTTTTAAGACTATATTTAAAAAGTACCAGTTTTTGTAATAAATAATCAAGATTTTTTTTCATACAAAGATAAGTATTTAGCATGGTAATTTAGTACATCTGATTCATTCCACTTCAATCATTGCATGTTAAGATTTAAATAAAACAAGTTCACATTAGAATAGTGCTGCTTTATTTTGTGAACGGTACTCCAGTTAGAAAACACTTAAAATGCAATAAACACTTAAAACATTTTGTCCTTTAAATAAAGGTTTTTTTTAATCAAAATGGTAGAAACTCATTTAGCTGCCATTTGAAGTTTTAGATAACCCTCTGAATATACCTTTCCTTTTCCTTTTAAAAGAGAGCATTTGTACCCAAATTCTAGAAGAAACAAATGTGCATATAACTGTTTCTAAAACCGCTGAAATTGGTAATGATCTAAGATTTGAATCACATGGAAGAAACTATTCCTAATCACCATGTTCATCTGCTTATTGAGATAAATCTCAGAGTCAACTATGACACTCTGATATCTTACTTGAGAGCACATAGGAGAAAAACATTAGAATTGAATTTGTTGACAAAAAAAAAAGTAAGTTTTAATTAAGCAAGTTTGACAGCGAGCCCTCAACACCAATCAGAAATCAGAACGACATCAACTGAATCGACATCTAAAAAGGAAGATAGAAAGCATAACTTTCTTAAAAGTGTAAATTTCAACTATTTAACTATTATTATTAAGGTTTTTATTTTAATGCTAAGAAGATACTGTAAAGATACAGATATTACAGAGTGAAAAAACAGCCATAAAACTTTACAACTACACAGTTTTAAATTAACCAATTTAAAAAGTGAAGTGAAGGTATCCAGGTGGCCAAATATGGAGTGACCCATACCCAGAATTTATGCTCTGCATTTTAACCATCCCAGTGTACACACTCAGCAGTGAACAAACACACATTCAAGCAAAAAACATTAAAAAAGAAGGAGTAAATTAAATGTTAAGCACAGACATGATGAGAAAATTGAGTAAAAAAATAATTGTGGTTTGAAAATCATATTGGAAAAGCTCCAAATACTATATTTAAGAGCCAAAGTGAACCATTAATTAAAAGTAATAGAAGTAATCTAAAGAAATAAAACTGTAAACTTTGTAAAAAAAATTCTATGGCAACCAATAAAAAACAAAACCTTGTTTGGAGAGTAGCAGAGCTGTTCTGCTCTCAGCAGGAATGAGGTCCATCTCAGAGACTGAGCGTGATTCCTCCTCGGCTGCCTGAGCAGTCATTATTCAGAGCGGCTGCAGAGAGAGAGAGCAGGAGGTCACTTGGAGACCCTGCCGTGCTGCCATTAGCTATTTCACAGAGCTTCTCTGTGCTAAAGCAGGAGGTTTAGCCTGAAGTTCAACATTCTCTTCTTGTTTGACTGAGGGGTGGAAAGGGCAAACCCACAAATCTTCTCTTTGTCTGCTTCATGCTATACTGTGTGAGGTGTGCTTAGTGTTTGTGAAGGGGCCCTGTGCTGTAAATGTGGTGGTCTGCAACTGGAACGCTAATGTTTCCTCTGTGACCAGTGAAATTAGTCCTCCAGTCCCCTGGGGGGAGCCGCTGTGCTCCCAATGCTTTAATTCACATCAACAGGAAGCTAGATCAGGTCTCATGAGGGGAACTGGGCTGCCAACTGCATTGGGTATTGGAGGCTCTTAGGGTCTTTGAGAGGCTGCAGGAGGGATTACAGAACCCTAAAATGTTTTCTTTGCAGTTTGAAAGAAATTTGAGAATGTTTCAGAGGAACCTATTCTGACAGGCTGAGGTGTGGGGGGACTTGCTTCCATTCCCACCCATGTCTTTATCTTCATCTTACCACTGATCCAAGTTAACACACATATACACATATAGGCGTTTCAAGTCAGAACAGCAGGGCACACAGATGCTTATAACCTCACAAGCAATATCAAATGACTTCCGATTTTGGTGCTTGCAGGCCCACGGGTATCATACTGCAGCAGTAAAAAGATTCCCATAGTCAAAATTTAGCACTTTGTAAACTTAAATAAATAAAACGTCTTGTTTTGTCAGTGGATGTGTGATATGTTAGGAAAGATGCAGATTGCTTCTGTGTTTGTACTGAAGGTTTCTCTTGTCTTGTAGACTGTCTGGAGCGCAGTGCGCCATCGGACTGACTGCAACATCTGATGCTCCGATGCTGAGGACAAGCAAACTGTAAGTCAGTCCCTCTGTTTCATGAGCTTTGTATGGATTTCCTTGGTTGTGTTTTCCACCTGGCTTGTTTTGGTTGGTTGTACTATATTTAGTTTAATTCGCCTGTATGGTGGGATTGGGCTGGTGAAAATGCAGCAATACCCCTCAAGAGTGAAGCAAAAGTGGGCCAAAAATCATACAAAGAATTGATTGAAGAGGTGGTTGTTGGTAGCCTTGCTACAAGAACAAACTGCTGTGTGGTTAGTTTGCGGTAAAAACATGGTCCAGATTCAAACAGAGCTATGTGGAAAAAACATTTTGAACTAAACCAGCAACTATTGTTGGTTGCATGTGGCATTTTGGGATAATGACGTGCTAGAGCTGTAGTAATATAGATTCATGACAGCTCTCAAAATGTTTTTACACAAGCTTATGTTTCTGATACAAAAGGCATTTGCAATGTGAATGTGCAATTAAGAAACATAATTTGTACCTCATCAAAAATACTGTTTCAAGAAAATCTCATCCTGCCTCTTTAATTTGCATTGCTTCATATTCGACTCCATTCTTTTGGGGACATAAAGCTTTGCACTTTTAATGTTAGCAATTAACAGCAACGTTGTTTCAGCTGAGTTTCACTCAGCAATAGAATAACCAGGACCTCTTCTGCCATTAATCACTGCTATAGGTGATTATTCATGTGATAGAAAGATGCATGTGAACTGTTTGTTTTAGGTTTTTGATAGTTTACCTCAACCAATGCGCTTCCATTGCTCCATTCTGATTGTTCCTCACTTGGACTGTTGAGGCTCCATGAGCTTTTGGGTTTTCCCGGGACACCAAATAGTCATTTATTACAAGTTGATATGATTCTTCAGTGTACTAGGTTACTCCTAAACTATAATGAGAGGGAATAGATATTATGACATTTGATGACACTATCCAGAAATTTCAGAACAGCTGCTTGATCAGAACTTTTGTGAGGATGTCAACAAAGTGTTGTTTTATTTAATTTTAAAAATAATAACAACCTTTCAAAATAGACAGTAGCTGTTTGGGCCCAAATTTTCAAAACTGCTATTTCTCAAAGCCAAAAATATCTACCGGTCCAAAAACAAAGTTGCAGATGTAGACCTGAAGAAGGGACTAGTTAGAAATCAGCTGAATATAATGTTGACTAAAGCTTGTGATGGGTGGTATATAGGGATTGGACCTGATGAACTGGATTATTGGTTGACTATTTAGTGCCAACCCGAGGCCCGGGGAGCTGTCGGGAAACTGGTTGCCTGCTCAAGGCCACCAAAGTTGTGTTTGTTGAAGACGAAGAGTGAAGTGTTTTATCACTCACACCTACTTTTGAGATGTGAAGGTCATTGGTTTTGAAGGTCAACCTCCTTATACACCACACCACAATTGCCTAAAGTGGCCAATATAATTAAATATGATTATATTTATGAAATATTATCACTCTGGTCTTTTGATCATGTGGATGTTGTCTCATCATTTTGGTTTGTGTCAAAAAGGGAAATCAAATACAATCGTTTAGATAATAAGCCAGGCCACTGCTAAAACCTGCTTAGTTTTGTTATTAGTCTAAACCAAATAAACAAAAACACATGTCTTAAACCACCAAAATAACATGCTGGGCTCAGTTACTTCCTTTTCTCTTCTTTGAATATGACATGGTTGTCATTAGATATTTTTATAATCATCATTCATTTCTCTTTCAGTTGTTCATTTAATTATTTTTTTTGGTTGAATGATCATTACTTTTTCTGACTGTTTAAAAATATCTTATATATATTTTTTTATTGTTTAATTCTGTTTTTAAATCTATCAACTCACAGTTTTTGTTCTTTTGCTCCTCATTGTCTGGTGGAGCTGATGCCTGCACTATTCATTTTTAACCTCTTGTTTATGAGGTCCTCGTGCAGTTCAGGTTTCTAAAACAGCTGCTTGTTTTGATAGAGAAGAGGGAGGCTTCTCAATGGCAATGAAATAGAGCCTCACTAGCACCAAACAGCTCTCCAGCTATGGATTAAGTGTAGTTACGGATATGAATGTAGTGTAGGTTTTTTTGTGGCTTTTAGCTTAAACAATCATCTCATCCTTTTGAGGTTAAGAGTTACCTACTCCATGTGACAGTTTAAAATACTCAAACCAGTGATATCCCTGCAGTAATATCACTTGTATGGAATACCAGAGTTATTCTTTGCTGATTCAGTCTACCTTGATCTTTTAGGTGACATTTGAAATGATTTTTCTAATGCTTGCTTTTACCCGGCTGAGTTTGGACTCTAACTTTAATAGCACTTTTGTTATGTCTTTATAGAGCGTGAATTTGTTGGAGAACACAATTTGTGTCTTTAATGGTTCTTGAGCTCAGGATGGAATTACGTTTTGGGTGAGTGAGTGAAAGAGTGCTCTGAGACGAGTGCGCAGCAATAAGTAGAAGAGTTAACTCTTTGCTTTTCTGTGGGGGTAAGAGGCAAGTAAGACTCTTTAATTGAGTGTGAAAACAGCTGGGTTTCTCGAGCCATTTTCCCCCCACAGCAGTGACTATCTCAATAGCCTCCTGACTCAAATCGCTCAAACACCAGATTTCGCTTTTTCTTTTCTCTCTCTTGCTCTCGGAGTCCTGCCGAGGATTGTTTTACGCTTAATTTTGTTAAACCTAATGAGATTTCCCTAATTAAATCTCCTCCTGACTCGCTCTCCTGTAGAGGGAAGTGATTGTTTTGGATCTTTTAAGACAAATAAACATTTCCAGAGTGACTGCAGAGCTCAGGAGAAATGTACGGAGAATCTCTATTTGGTCGTGCGGTGCTGTTTCTCATCATGCTTTGTTTAAAGCCAGATCAGCTCTGTGAAAGATCAATAGAAGTTCATCAAGTTATCATTTTAAGATGGGATATAAATTAAATTAACATATTGTACACTGTGTCACATTTGAAACAACAGCAGTGTTGATGAGCTAGCTATTGACTTGCACACCAGATACTTTCAACACATCATTTGTTTTTCTTTACTTGTTTTGGATTTTTCTTTTTTAATGTTTCAGTCCCTGCAAATATGTGGCACAAAGCAGACATTCAGATCAGCTATGTGGTGTCTTTTTATTTTTGTGATACTTGCTCAGTGACCCAATGATTGTTTAAAACAATAAATAGTTGTGTATTATTCAGCTGATTCAATGTGTTACCCATGTTTTTCAACCTAGAAGTGACCTGAACAGTTCCTAAATAGCAATTTCTTCATCACAGTGACATCCCCACTTTGCATTTGGCTTTTGCATGTTTTTAGTTGTTTATTAAAGACACACTGTGTGCTCTCTGGGAGCTTATGTCGACATTTTGAGAAAAAGACTGGATCATCAAAGCATCAGATAATTTTTTTGATATAAAAAAGAGGAAACAATATAAGCCCATGAGCTGGATCACATTTATTTAAATGGAGCCTGATTCACAATGTGTAATAAATAACTCTGGTTATTTATTCTTTGATGAGCCACCCATTCAAGAAGGCCACATAGTTTTGTCTGTGTATAGTGTTTGTTGCTGAAGGTGGCTGTCAACTTGAATACTTTAACACAGACAATGAATTATTGTGTCGATAGTATTTAACGTGTCAATATGTGTATAGAAAGAGTCAATAGTATTTAATGTGATTAATGAAAGTGTATTGTTTGCACTTCCTGTAATGTTTGCACATAAAGATCAGTTTATTGTCCCGATCTGAAATAAGATAAATATGAAGAGTTGGATTAGGCCCAAATACTAACCTGAAGACTTTCTAAATTAAAACAAAGAATGAGCTTTTCTGAAATGCAGGGACAATTCTTAGAGAATAAATCTCAATCTGTTTTTATTCAGAATCTTGCAAGAATCCCATGTTTCCATTTGCATCAAATATCGAAAGAATGAATTTTGCTAGCCCATGTACAACATTTTTAAATTTGTTGTTATTAATCATGACGACCTTGTGATTCATTAGTTTTTTTTGTTAATACTCTGTCAACATTATACATTTATCAAGTTTTTATTTTCTATGGGATTTGGAACCAAAACAATCTCTGTAACAAGTAACATGAAGCTAGTAAGTAAAACGCAGTGTGCACGTGCACATCAAACAAAAAAGGTACACTTTTCTCTGAGGCGTCCCTCACGAAGTTTATCAGCGTCATTAGAAAACAATGTACATTATCTCATCCATCTTTTATGTATGGATATTGATCCTAATTATGGTTTGAGGACTTCTCAATCCAGCCTAAGCCATCAAGTCACTTTGACATCCAAGAAAGTATGTGTGCATTATTAGTTATTGTAATAAAATATCAGTTGATATAGTAATAAACTGAAAATGATTTAGCTGCTTGTATTTGAAGAGTGAATGAATACAACAATATATTATAATCCAAATGATACAAATAAGTTATATATTCATCCTCAAAAGTGTCACCATTTTCTTTGTGATAGCAATAAGCTAGTAAGTCTATATTCAAATCCTCAACTGAAAGCCTCTTTTATTGTTACAATATTGTCATTTATATGAGGGTGTATGAATATTTATGTGTGTCTGAGCGCCAGGGTCTTGTTTTGTGTAGGAAAGTGCCACTGGGTGTGTCTGCACTGTTGAACTCTGAATAAAAGGCCTTGAGAGTATTGTTGACTGTGGTCATTGAGCTGGTATTGTGGATGCCCCTTGAGGGACTATTGTGGGACGCGACCTTCTGTTACCCGTGTTGACTCCAGACAGCTAGTGCCAAGACATCTCCACACTTACCATTCCAAACTAGACTGGGGCAGTCTGCCCAGTTCTTGTGAAAGGTACCCTCTGATTTGAGTCCTTGTGATCCGGTTTCCATCACCAGTTGACCAGTTTGATGTCAGTGAGCAGGGTGAGGAGCCAGGGGAGATGTTCGTTGCTGTGGCATCTGGCATTAGCAAGCCACACACACACAACACCTACTGTACAATACCCTGTGGGTGTTCGTTATTGAAGCAGTGACTTGAAAACATATTGTGCTTGAAATGGAAGTATATTAATTGGCCAAAGACTGAAATAGGTTGTTTATGGACGATTTGTTTGAAACAGTAAAAAGAAATCCACTGTATTGTTTGCTATGTTACTTAAGAGGTGTTGTAGTTGCATAATTGATGCTATATACTTTTAATCTTATAGTTTTGCTGTATGTGATATCTATTTTATTATTGTGTTGCTTTAGAGCAGGCTAGTCGTCTATCTTAATGATTTCTAACAGTTTCTCTTGAAATAGCCAAGACTCGCTACATAATCTCTGTGATTCATATTTTCATGTGATTCAAAAACATCGACAATTCTTTAAACCCATCTACACAATTGTTTGAGTATGTATGGTGTATGGTATTTGGGTTACATTAAAATGATTGACATCACATTTGACATTATAAAGAGACACTAAATGAAAATCTTGTTATACCATGAAAAGTCAGGTGGTGTGTACAGTTTTCTACTAAAATAAACTTTCAGTTCAGTACAATAAATAATTTTATCTCACTGGGGTCATTTACTAATTAAAACAAAATTCTACTGTGGAATCATGGAATTCAACTGATTATGCATGTTCAATTTTGACATTAAATCTTTTTGTTAAAGTCTCTTTTAATTTAATGATTATTGTTGCTATTATTATTTTTATTATTATTAATATTATTATATTGAAATTATTTTGACCTGCCTGAGAATCAAGTCAAATCATTTGACAGACCCACCAAAGTTAATCACCTTTCAAGACTTTATGAGATAACACAATGGCTGGCGTTGAAATATGAAAACCAGTATGAACCACCAACATGACACCAGTGACTAGGTAAGGGGAAATAATTTGTTGATTAAAGACACTAACTGGGTTTTCCTGCTACAGTCATTCAGTCTCTGACAAAACCCAGTGTTTAATTGTGCCTTTTTGTGTAAAATAATTAGAGGCAAAATTAAGTCAAATATATTTATATTTAATGCTTTTACTGTTGTTTCAAACGCAGCTTTAAAAAAGAGTGGTTTATGAATAACGAAATATTATTACAAGTTTATGTTAGATTATGCTATAAGACCAGATCTAAATGAGTATTTGTAGTTGTGTCTACGAAGTAAGCCCTGTCAAATGTTTCTAAAGTTTAATTTTTTGATAAAAATGCTAATTACTGTGTTCTCCTCGATCTTATTCTTCAAGTTGCACTTTATTAAGACCTTTTTACAAAGAAAAACAACAAGCTTCAGAGTTTTCAGATGAGAAAATTTACTTAAAATTTTTTTTTAAAAAAGAGTTGGCCATATATGGCGTGACCCATACTCGGCAATTGTGCTCTGCATGTAACCCATCCCAGTGTTCCCACACAGCAGTGAACAAACATACCGCGAACCCACACCCGGAACTGGTGCCTTGCTCAAGGGCACCACAGCTGTGGTTTTTGAAGATGGAGAGCAAGTCACCTTTAACTAGGTGGATCTGAGGATCGAACCGGTGACCTTCTGACCGCAAGTCGATCTCCTTATCCACCAGACCACTACTGTTTATAAATGTTGTGTTTTATCCTGACAGCACGATGACACATCGTCTTTCATCGCATCCAAACTAAACCAAAAACCAAAACTGCAACTAAGAAAAACTAACAATGGAAATCTGAGAATTGTGGTTATTTTATTTGAGGTTGCAGTCATGTTCGGATTTTCAACATGAGATACACTTTGTGAAATAATGTTTTACTTGAAATAAAACATCTGACAAAACTTGCTATTGAAATTTTTGTCCTTTTTGTTTTGTACACTTTTCAAGCCTTTTCCTTCCTAACTCTTCAAATGTAAATTTCAAAAGTTAATACAATTTTTTATTTATTTAGTTAATGATTTAAAAATAATGCATGTTTTTTTTTTTCTGGTAAGATTGACTACAAATTCATATGAAGCCGAAAGCCATATAAATCCATGAACATTGTTAGAAAGTAAAACACCTAGTAAAAAAGCAGAATGTTTGTTATTTTTCAGTGCTTAAGAAGACCAGACAAAACTTTACAAGGACTAAAACAAACTTTCATATACAGGCATCGTACAGGGTTCCACCACATCTACTAAAAAAGCACATATAGGCCATTTGTATTCTCTTCTAAAGGTTTAAAGTGTTATTTATTGTCTCGTGGCATCTGATGTAATGACCATCGATAGCACAGTGTCATCCAACTGTTGATTAGTGTCATTCCATTTGGTCTTTTTCTAACAATCTCAACCTCATCATTACCACTATCATCACCGTCATCATCATCATTTCCACCACCCTTGGCCTTCACCCGAGTCTGTTCCTCATCAGCCTCGCTTAGCATTATGTTGATTTAGCCTAGCAGCCCCCACCAACCCAACTGAGGCTTATTAGCTTGAATATTTTTTTATTTATTTATTCCCGTTTTCTCTGGGTCCCTGTCGGCATTTCCAATTACTCTCGGCGTTCGGCTGTAATTGCCTCCGTGCTAATGGCTGCCAGACAATTGTGCTAAATGAGGTGAAGGCGCGAGGCAGCAAGCCCGACTTCATTAAGAGCTAATGGGATTTTATTGGGGGGACTTAAGACCCAGCTCATCAAAAAAGAGAGATGGAAAGAAAACAACACAGATGGCGAAGAAGAGGCAGAGAGACTTTTATAGACCTTTACTTCAGCGTCTGCTTGTCTTAAGTTATGTTGGACAAAAGTGTGCAGGACTTGTTGTTTAGAAACACTCAACTGAAGCAAACATCTGTACTGGACAGATACATGGATCTAAATTTACCATGGCATAAATCAAATAAGAGCCTGAAGTTAATACATGTTTATCTGATTACATAGTTTAGCAAGAGTTTTTTAAAGGGATGTGTTACTTAAAAAACTGCTTTATGAATATTCTCCAAAATCACAATTACTGTCACAGAGCTGCGTAATTTTATGTTGAAACAAATCAGGAAGATAACATCTGAAAATGTAAACAAATAAATCGGGTTAAAAATAATCATCTCAAATCAATTCAATGAGACCATGCATGGCGTGTATGCACAAGTATTGCTCAATGAGGTTCCCGCTCAAGACACTTTTTGCTCAACAATCAGTTACTCATCCGCAGTGTTTCTCCCAGGTTTATGGAACTGTCCTATTTATAATTTGAATTAACCTTAAAATGTGTATACCTTAAAATGTGTACTGATTAACCTTAAAATGTGTGTATGGAATTTATTTGTATTACTTTGTTACACAACGTGTGGGTTTTCTCCGGGTGCTCCGGTTTCCCCCAGAAGTCCAAAGACATGCGGAATAAGTGAATTGAATAAGAACGATTGTCCATAGTGTTAAAGTGTGAATGAGTGTGTGAATGTTTCCCAGCGATGGGTTGTGGTTGGAAGGGCATCCGCTGCATAAAACATATGCCAGAGAGTTGGTGGTTCATTCCTCTGTGGCGACCCCGAAAGGGAAGAAAGCTGACATGAAAATGGATGGATGTACTTTGTTACACAAGTATTGTTGTATTGTGTTCCAATGCATAATGTTGTATTTTAGTATTTCATGTGAAATGCCATAATATGGCCTGGATGCTGATATGGCAATAAAAACAACTTAATTCACTTACACCCAGGTTTATGAGGGTGTTTTAGGTATGTGTTTTTTCCTGATTATTACTAGTGGTATGTTTCTTTAAATACATCATCAAAAACAAATGTTATCCAGCCTTTCTCAAAATCAGGATTTTTTTAGATACATTGATGTGGTCTCCCTATTATACTCAATATAAATTTTTAGGAGCAGATATGTGAGTGTTAGCTGCTTTCCTGTCCTTTTTACACGTGTGATTTTCCAAGGTACATTTCAGAGAATAATTAGAGAAAACTTTGTTTTGTCATTTTCTCAGTTTACCTCCTACATGCTACTGCACATGTCACTGGCTACCAGTCAGCCACACTGTGATCTTTATCTCCTTGAATTTTGTGAACTTTTTAATCCTCAGTGCAGATATACATTTTTTTGGTTGTTGTTTTAGTGGCAACTTTAATGTCAATCTGGTAGACTCACCACTTATCAGTCACTGAACCTCTGACGAGTACTTTCAAGATGAAAAAAAAAATTATTGAAAAAAGACAGTATTTCTAAATTCCTGATTAAACCAATGCAGCTGTTGATTTAATATATATATATATATATATATATATATATATATATATATATATATATATATATATATATATATATATATAGGTAATGTATATATAACTGTTTAATTAGCTGCTCCATAAGGTTGGTTATGTTTTCAGTTAAAAATAAAAAATAAAATTCTCATTTGTTTTGAAGACATTTATTTGCATCAAAGTAACCCCTTTATTGTATTATATGTTCGTAACATTAGATCTTGTGGGTCATATATAATCAAACCATGTGTATTTTGTGGCAATTGTGTATAACTTAAACATGAAACAAATATTTTTATAATGAGTATGTCAGCTGAAACCATTCAATTATGAGTATTGTAAAGAATCGGTATCTGTTTTGGCCAATAGTTTTTGCTCAATGTTCATAGCATTCTTATTTTATGTCCTAGTTTTTTTTATTATGGATTTTGGAAATTTGACCTTTTGTGTGATGTGTAATACTTCGTTTGACCTTGCATGAGTGTCAACTTGTAAACCAAATAAGAAACCTTTAAAGAAAAACTTGTAGGAAAATTTTAATATGGACACTTTAATAATACATTTTTCAGGTTTTCACCCTGTTAATCTAAACTGTTATTTTGATTGTTTGTTTAGATTATGATGCCTTTTATATTATCTTGATTTACATTACTTGACTATTCTGTTAATTGACTGCACCTCTTATCTGTTAAACTTGTTGAATTCACTAGCGCCACCTATATTGTATCCAGTGGTTTTAAGTTTATGTGTTTATGGTGTAATAATCTGGTTACTGTTTGTACCTGTGATCTTGTCGTTCACTTCCAGTGTTATTCCATGGTTGTCTGATTGGTTACTCTTTTTAACAACATCTTTAAAAAATACTTATTCAGTTTTTTTCCACAATGTTCTCCTGCAAAGCTGTGTCCCTTTTAGGGTCTAAAGGATCTTCTAGAGATGATCAACAGAATTATTTTGTAAGAAATTGCTGGATATTTGGATATAATCATTCATGTTGTGTTTACTGACTCCATATTCAGTGTGAATAATGTGTTGGTCTAGTATCAGGGGAATACTATAGCTGTACATAAATGTAGCTTTTCCATAAAATGTACTGTGAAGCAGTATACAGTTACAGTGGTTGGTAAATCTAAGCTGACTGTCTTCTAGGACCTCATATTATCTTGTATTTGAAAATCAGATTAAGAAAATTGATCTGATGTTTTTTTCCCCCAAAGCAAAGCAGCTTCACAGTCTCTCTCAGGAGAGAAGGACGAGACGATAGAGCAGATGAGCGGGATGAGAAGATAGAGTGCATAGAGAGAGAGGAGAGAGAGAGAGAGCGAATGATATAGGAGAGTGAAGGGAGAGAGAGAGGAGAGAGAGCGAGAGAGAGATAGACGAGAGAGAGAGCGAGAAGCGCTCGTCTCTCACTCGTCTCTATATCGATCTCTCGAGCTCTCTCTCTCTCTCTCCTCTCTCTCTCTCTCGCTCTCTCTCTCTCTCTCTCTCTCTCTCTCTCTCTCTCTCTCTCTCTCTCTCTCTCTCTCTCTCTCTGTACATTATGAGGGAATCTTGTTATTCACTGTAGTAGCAATATAAGTAATGTATTTAACAGATCAACTTTGCTCTTCAATAATGTAGAAACTGTTGTTTTTCGTGTCTGAAAATCAAATATTTGTGAATGCAATATTTTCGTTTTAGCTGCAGTTAAGCTCTATCTGACACTTTCCCATCCAGATCTGTGTGCAAGGCAGCTGTTAAACTGATTCAGAGACGGTGTTGCCATGTAATCACATTATCTCCAAGGTGGAAAAGAGAGGAGAATCTGTGCCCTGATTAGATAAAAGCCATAGCTTCCAGCCATAACATCTAACCATAATACAAGATCGGATAGACTCTGGCGATGAGAAATCTAGGTCTCTGTTTTGATCATCTTCTGTTTCTTTATTTATTTGCTGTAATTTTAGACTTAAGAGGGGAACATCTGTTTTGATTTGAATGTGGATAATGACGGTTTAATGGATCATGGGATGCACGGAGTGAACAGCCATGGGATGCGAGTGATTGATGTGGATGGGAGATTTGAGTCACCGCTTTGGTTTTGCAGTTGCCAAGGAATGTTTCATGGAGAGTGTGAGCGAATTTACTGCGAGTTGTGCCTTATTGGAGTGCTATTTTAGGTATTGACTGTTAGATTAGGGTTACGGAAAGTTTTTTTTGTTTGCAGTTGAGAAATCATTATAATGCTGCAATCTGTGCCTGTTAAAATAAAGATGTTTCAGTGCTAAAGATAGAGAGCATTCCAGCCATAATCACAAAGTTACATTTTTAAATATTAGTAAGATAGATTTTATCAATAGATTCAAGGTTTACAGAAGATTTTGACCACCCCCATTAAAAAAAGTCACTACATTTAAGTTTCACTTTTTTCCTCTCTTTTTGTAATTGTTATTTTTGTTTGCTTTAGGTTTTGTTTTAATTTAGGCTCTTTTGTTTTGCATTTCATTGCTTTCATTTGAATTCTAAAGCAACAGTTTATCTTGAAAAAAAAAAGAAAAGTTAAATACCTCCAAGAGGTCAGTCATTAATCGTTGGCCCAAGGGTAAAACAAATCTAGCACCACTTTTGTTCTTGCTCATGAGTTACATCACCAGAAAACAAGTGTTAGTGACACTTTAAGAAGTAGTTTTTCATTCATGTAACATACCCTTGTGCTCCCCAGACATTAAAATCAGCTTTTAACAGTTTTATTATGCCTTTAATCAGAAACAGGCGATTATAAACTATATTCTTTCTGCTCCTGTGGATATATATTTTACACAGACAGCAATTGAGACATGATAAAGTAAAAGACTTCCAAATGAGAGACTGAGAGAGAAAGAGGACGAAAAAAGGGAAAGTCTTTCCCGTTGCGGACAGCTGGGCTGCAGCTGCCGATGGCTCAACTCTCCAGGGTCAGATCTGTGGTATGGTTGTATCCGTGGCAACCAGCTTTGGCCCTATGCGGCACGAACAATCTTTCCTCAAGAGATGTGCCATGCTCTGAGCTCAACACACCAGAATGTTCTTCGGCTGGGAATCCAGGGGTGAGGGTAAAGGTAGTGGAGCGAGGGACAATATAGAGAGGGCGAGTACATTTTCCAGTTAATTTGTCATTTTTGATTTTGCGTTGGGTTGTGAGTTTTCACTCAAGAATTTCTTAAGCCTCTCAACCTCAGTTGCCCTGCCAAACCATACACGATTCATCATGTTAATATGTGTTTGTTATTGGTGAAAATCTCCAAAGTAAAACAGATGTTATGTCAATTTTACATTTATGATAGTCATGTTGAAAGATAACGCAATAATTTCAAGCAGTACATTATTCCATAAATAAACATCAAGGGATGCCACTTGCAGCTTATCACTCTTTGGTTAATACATTGCTATTAGTATGGAAAGTAACTGATAAGTTCTGTATAAAAATACAAATAATACTACGTAGAAATTATCCAGGTAAAATGTTTGAGACCGTTAAATTTACAATTTTATCTAAGTCTACATTTTCATTACTATATTTGACATTTTTCCCCATTGTACATAAGGAATTGGTGATTTACGTTCTCAAAAAATAAGAACAAAAGTTGATAATTCTCTCTTTTAAGCATTTTTATACAAAAAGTGAACATTTGGGAAAAAAGCATATTAAAAAATTAACAACTTTTATAAACACATTTTATAAATTGTTTAAAATCAATGTCAGTCTACTGAGTTAAACCCAAACCAACAAAGGCCTTAAGATTGTTACAGCTTTACATGTATTATTATATGTGTTATATAGTATTATTTACTATATATTATTGTTCTGTACAGATAAGATATGTAATCCTTCCTCGCAGCTCATCAAAAGCAAGTAAAATTTGTATGTGATCAGAAGTTTTTCAAAATTTCTTTTTAAATCTCAGATTTCAACACCAGAAACACTTTGAAAAGGTTTAAACTTGTTCTGGTTTACAAGTTGGAAATACTGATTTTATTGATATGCTTTCATATTGGCAGTTACAGTGTCTTTTTCTATATTACTGTAAGGGATTTTTCATTTATAGTGTTTTTATTACGCTAGTGTTTTTAAAAATCTTTAAAGGTAAAGTTGAATGGAGTTCAGGATTTGTGGTTGGTTGAGAGGATGCTTTTTTAATTATTAGGGGTTTTTGTTCGTAAAAATGGTTGCAAGCATTTGAGCTACTATGCAATGCATGCTTGTAACAAATACCAAAATGAAGCACTAAAAATGACAGATGCTTGAGAATACAGAAAAGACTCCGAGAACAAAATCATTTCAGGAAAACGCCATACTATTTTTTGGAGTGAGGAGGTCCTTCAGTGTCCCCTGAAGAAAACGTCTGCCGTTGCTCTTATCTGCTGGCTCCAGCTCCAGCCTTCAGCATTCTGGCCCATACAGTAGCCTCAAAACACCACATCTCAAACGTCATTAAAAAATCCCTGCAGCATCTACAGTCATATTAAATATACTACATAGGTGCACACACAAGCACATAGCCGGCGAAGCTTATTTGACAGATGAAATGCTGACCAAATTTTGTGAACAAAGAGCATCACATAATGTTAGTTAGTAAGCTTACAATGGAACTTTTCTGCCTTTTTGAAAATGTTTATTTTTGTCACAATTACTCATTCATTCATTTCCTTTATCTGGTCATGCTTAGGGCTGTAGGGTATCCATGAGCTATTAAATTGGAGGAAGTAGTAGATGAAGATAACTGAAAATCTTTTTTTTTATTTATATATAGCAACAATTTTTTTTGCCTCTTTTAACAAGTTATCTTGTCTTTAATGATTAAGGACTGTAGTAGAGTGAAGTGAAGAATGTTTCATAGTCCTGTGATTTGTACTGACATTGTCCAAGGCAGACCTAAGTTAAAGAGCGTGTGATCATTTCTTTTTGCATGTTTAATTGACTGTTTTCTTTGTTTTTTTCCTTGCGCTCACGCTCACGCTCTCTCTCTCTCTCTCTCTCTCTCTCTCTCTCTCTCTCTCTCTCTCTCTCTCTCTCTCTCTCTCTCTCTCTATGGAGCTTTTATAATATACTTGAAAAATGGTGCAAATTTATTAAACGATATGTGGTTCAATTTGAGCACTTCTCACTTCAAGACAGTCAAGTATAAGATGCAGATATGCACGTGCTACAGATATCAGTATTAATAAAATGACAAAAAAAATAGCGAAACCTTGTTTTTCTAAACTGTAATCCTATGTCAATCTGTTGTAAAACCATGGGTTATCACAAATTAGCAGTAAGACTAATCTAGGTCTGTGTTTTTTTCTCAATATTAATTGTAGCATTTCTTCTAATATTACAAGGCAGTTTTGAATAAAAGTAAAGTTTATTCTTCTACTTAATCTTCACAGCAATAAAAAGCTGCTTTGAACTGGCACCATCTCCATCCTCATGCGATTATGAAACAGCCATTGTCCTCTGTTAAAGAGAGTTTATTTTTGAAATCACACATTATAGCTGAATTTATAAAACTGCCACCCACAGTCCTTCTGGACAGCCCTCGCGACCAGCTGCCACCAGCTTGGCGTCATCTATAGATTTCAAACTATAATTTATTTGTATGCGTTTTTAATGTTAAAGAAGTAAACCTTAATCTACCAAGGATACAATTCTCTATGATTAAAAATATTAAAATCGAGTTTTTTTTGTTGTTGTTGTTAATTGTCCATTTTTTTGTAGTTTGACTAAGTAGCATTTATCACACCATTCAGATTGGAGTGATAACATCAGAATCAAATCCATCTGTTCATCAGCTAGTTCTCAGTCCAGTTCAGGGTGTCCACAAAAAAAATCTGGTTGTCTACTAAAGCATATACTCTCAACAGCTTAACAGGACATTTGATTCACAATTAAAAAAATGGTTTTAACTGGAGATTGAATACTAGATTCAGCTTTTCAAGAAACATTTTCTTTTTTAATCAAACCTATTCCTACTTCAAACACTGCTTTAACATTGTAATTCTTGGAATTTGCATGATTGCACCAAACACCCAAGTGTTTTACATACATATCTAATGCAGAACTAGTTGCTGAACAATTATTTGGTCAGTTCCTAAAAATGTTTTGTGTGTAAGCGGTTCGTTACCCTGGTGCGGTCTTACCTGAATAATAATCTGATTAGGCTAACAAGCTACAGTTGGAGTTAAACAGGCATTTCCTTTGAGTATTCTGTCAGAGCGATGACAGAAATATGTAAAGATTGATGTGTGTCGGGGGAACCAGCCAGAGTTTCCATGGCAACAGGATCCCTGCGAAAAGGTCAACGTGGAAGGCAGACTGGGAAAGCACAAGAGGATTATTGGGGATTTAGTGATGAGTAAAACCATTTTTTATTCTCTTTTTATGTGTTTTTTTGTGCTATCTGAATGACGATAAAAACACTGGATATGAATAGCGCAATTATATTGCTCAGAAAATGTCCCACTTTCCTTTCTTTATGATTTCTTCCTTTGGCCCTTTGAAGTGAAATTGAAAAGAGAAAGAGTGGTGGACGACGGTGGTGCTGGGCTTTGTGCTTGGCGCTGATACGCACTCCTCTGCCCCCTCAATCACTTGTTTCCTCTCGCTCTCTCCTTCCTCCCCCCATTTCCTTCTACTCACTTTAATTAAGTCAGCCTCCCTGGCATGGCTGCCAAGATAATTGGAGTGGGTTTTGGATGCCATTTACTCGAAATGTCGCCTATTTCTTCCTTTTGTAAAAAAAAAAAAAAAAAAAAACATTTCTTTTCTCCAGCATGTTCACTAATTTTTTCTCTCTTTTCTTTTTGGTTAGGAGTTCAAGGTGCAAGTACGAATCACAGGTGAAAGACCATTTATCTGCCAACTATCTGGGAGATTAGTTGCAGGAAATTATGTACAAAAAAAGCGTACCTAATTTTTCTATACAGTGGTGTTTTTTTTTTCACCCATTCATTAGAAGCCCATTTTAAAGCATATTGTTCTCTTTTGCAATATCCCATAAAGCTCTGTATGTTTCCCCCAATTTGTCAGGTTAATCCAGAGTTTTGGAAGCAGTCTGCCAAGTCCGATTTATTGCGTGTGATGATCTTTCATGTTTTATTGAAGACATCTGTTGTGTTTCACACCTCCGCTCTGCTGTTATGAAGCGTGATTATGTAATAAAGTGGCATAAAACTTTATTCAGTACCACCCATCACACTGTGTCTGTTTCAGTGTGTAGTAGTTTAGTGTACACATGTTGTTGTTTCGAGGAAGTAGTGTTTGCGTGTGTGTGGGTTCTGGTCACAGTGTGTGGTGGCTGCAGCAGGAGTCAAGGAGCGAGGCCCTGTATCAATCATGCTGCGCTGCTGAAAAGAGCCGCACTGGGTCGGGGCGAGCTGGGATAGGCCACCCATCCTGCCGGCCTCGCAAGGGGGATCCAGTTTACCGCACAAACCCCCACCCTTTCAGCCCTAATGTAATCCAGATGGCCAGGACAGAGCACTGGGGGCAGTCAGGGCCTCTTTGAACACAACCAGAGAGCGAGAGAGAGAGAGAGAGAGAGATCGCAGAGTCATTCGTATGTATCTCTCTTGCTCTCCCTTTCTGTGACTGTCTATTAGGAAGGAGACGTCCTGACTGTGGGGTTCCACTAGAGAGTGTTTGCTGAGCTTTAAACACATTCTCTCACTATGTGGCACAGCGTCAAATAAGGGTTCGAGTGATGACTAAACGTGGATGCAGAAGTTTTGTTTAGATCCACTAAGCAATTAGGTTGGCAAAGTAGTTCTACTATATATATATATATATATATATATATATATATATATATATATATATATATATATATATATATATATATATATATATATATATATATATATATACAATTGTTTTTTTTTTTTCAAATAGACAATACAGCATCAGTGTTGTTTTTGGCAGTCACTTACATTTTAGTCTTAGTCTTTTTGATGAAAATGATTTAAGGATTACACAAAATAAAATGTTAACATAATTTAATAACATAATTTTTTGTTTAGCCAAGAACCAAATCTTTCTTAATTTGGCAAATATGGCTTCATTTTTTTTGCAAGTACCTAAAGTGCAATGTATATATATATATATATATATATATATATATATATATATATATATATATATATATATATATATATATATATATATATATATATATATATATATATATATATATATATATATTTAAAAAGAAAATATGGCAAATAAAGTTTTGATATCAATACATTTCTCATACTTATAACTTGGGAGATGGGATGTGCCACATTGTGTGTGCTGCGTGACAGGTGGAGGATGTGACCAGACAAGAATAACATGTGGCTGTTGATACTTTATATTTTGAATGACAGATTACAGTCACGAATCATGAAAAGCAGAAATATAATGCATTTGAACATGCAGCCATTCCTCCAAAAAGATATTCATCCACTCGCGTCTCCTCAACAAAACACTTATGTGCGTTTTGTTAAGTGTGCTTTATAACAGAGACATATGTAGCTCGTCAACATCTTGTTATTGTTACAAGAAAAAGGTTTGCCAACAAAATAATGTTGTTATCGTAATTGTTTACGAAATCAACACTGATTGTAGCACTTCTGCATATAAAACGTGCCAAGTTTACCTTCTTTTTTATCGGTTTTCAGTTTTTTTTATCAGGTATGAATGAAAATTAAATAAATGTCTTCGGATTACTGAAATAATGTTTGAAAAGGAAAAACTAAAAATGTAATAATACATATTTTAATAAAATAATAGAGAAAATTAAAGCCGAAACTAATATATGGCCCATAATATGTGCAAATATTGGCCTTCAGTTTGTCTAAAGCAGAAATTAATTTTACAATTTAAATAAAAAAGAGAATATTGATCTAGACTTTATTCAAATATCGCAGGTTCTTCAAGGTTTTTGGCAAAGTAAATAGAAAAACACAAGTCACATGAAATAAATGCACACAAATCTAGATGTAATATGTGCATTTAAAAGACTTTTTTGGAAGGATGATTTTTGACTGTTTTTGATTTTCAGGGTTTTGGCAGCAAAAAGCTTACAATTGGCAAGAAAAAATAAGTGTTTCAAGAAAAGAAGCATGAAATCAGGGTAAATGTGAAAATAAGTACAATAGTTTTAAAACCAAAACTTTAATGTAATCAATAGTTTCCATGTGGTTTGAGCCTTGGCATAACAGACCCTTTTTGAAGAAGAATGCAAACATTTTAGTAAAACAAACAGTCAGAATTGGGAGCGAGGGTTATTTGAAATGTTGTAGATACAAAAAGGAATGTGTCTGTCTCCCTCAGGCGCTCATGGAAGCTTTCATGGTAACACTATCCGGCATGGAAGTCACGGGCCCACTGCAGTTGTTGATGCACCTGCGGCTTCGAAACTTGGCTCAGACCTGGAGATGGCTAGAGACAGACTTTCCATCCAGAGTAGCTGGTCATTTTATCCTTGAATGTTTCCTCGTTCTATCTTTCATTTCTCCGAAGCCCCCTAACATCATACCGTCCCACCCTCTCTGAGTCTTCCTATGTCTTTTTCTTCAAATCTCCCCACTACTCCATCCTCCACCCATGCACAATTCTCTCTCCCTATGGCACTGCAGAGGAAATTTAATATTGGATTGTTTGGAGTTTCCAAGGATTCCGTTGGTTGTCGCTCCGGGCACTACGCAAAGACAAACATCAGCTGTTGAGGCCAAGAGCGGCAAACATCCCCTCATTATCTCAACATGTTCATTTTTGCTCCACTGATCTCATCTCCTATTTCTTATAAGTGAACTATTTTATATCTGTTAAACAGTTTTTGGCTACATTACAGGTACATTTTAAAGTGTCCCAGCCCCTATTATGCTTTTTTGAAAGATTTTGGTTTCAGGAGTCTCCAGCTACACATTGTATTCACTGAAATTGCGAAAAGCTATTATTATACTATTTTCCTGATCTTCATAGACAGTCAAAAGATTTGTCCTAGTTGTTCTAAACCACTCACTTGTGATGTGATGCTAAATGTGATTGGATTGGATACTGCATAACGTGTTTACCAGGTTAAGGCTATAATGCTGATGTGTTTTTGGAAATTACAGAGAGAAAGAATAAGTTTAGAATTTAGTAGTTAATGACATTTTTTGAAATTTACATCCATCCATCCATCTTCATGTCGGCTTTATTCCCTTTCGGGGTCGCCACAGCGGAATGAACCGCCAACTCACTGGCATATGTTTTACGCAGCGGATGCCCTTCCCTGCCGCAACCCATCGCTGGGAAACATTCACACACACATTCACACTTTAACACTATGGACAATTGTTCTTATTCAATTCACTTATTTCGCATGTCTTTGGATTTGTGGGGAAACCGGAGCACCCGGAGAAAACCCACGCGATCACGAGGAGAACATGAGAACTCCACACAGAAATGCCACCTGCCCCAGCCGAGCCTAGAACCAGCGACCTTCTTGCTGTGAGACGACCGTGCTACCCACTGCGCCACCGTGACGCCCTGAAATTTACAATTTCACAATAATAATAAGATAATAGATGACCACAACCCAGTTGGTTTTAATATATTGTCCAAAATATTTTACAGTTTTCCTGAATAATCCTGAATCCAGTGCTAGTGTGTCATAGCGAGGTTATAGAGCAACCAATCATAGTTGACTTTAATATTTTAAGACCTTTTGTTCAAAAACTGTTGATGTTTTCATGTTTGAATACACACAATCTGGTAGTGACACAAGACTTTACAATTTTTCAGAGTTTTATCAGTCAGATGAACACATAGATGGTATCATTCATTCAAGTAATTTGGTACAAATTGTATTGAGGTTTAAATTATAAAAAAATGCAGCCTTTGGTAGTGAAATATTTTTTGTTTAAGAATTTCACATGAATTGACAAAGTATGGGCAAAATAGTCCTTATATATCAGGAGGCATTAAACAATAATTTTAAGCACACACTAGAAAAAATAAAGTCTTTTGGTTTTGGATTATTGGAGGTGTCTGTATAAAAGTAATTTGAACTCATATGGATGTGTCCCCGTGTCCTTTAATCACTTTTATGTTCGTGCCATTGTAACTGTTATTTTTATCTGCTCAAAGAAACTGCCAAGTTGTTAAGTTTTTTTGTTTTAGATATTTTTAGTTTGCTTCTCTACATTTCCTTTCCTACAATTTTCCCAAAGGCAAAATTAAGTCCTTTTATTTTGTTGAGTACTTTTGTCTCAGTACTGATTATTTTTTTTACTAGATTAAAAAAATGTACATTCAATCTGTCGAAAGTGATCTATTGAGTCAACTACAAAATGTTGGTTGAGTCAATGTTGGGAAGACAATGTAAAAAAATGTAATTGCTGAGGAACTTCTCGCTTAATAATTGTGCGTTGATTCAAGTATAATCATTAATCATGATCACATAATATCATTTGAAGTTACTTCCCTGAACTAGTGTTTACATTTGTGTTTGGTCTGATTCTCTACCTCTCACCTTTCAGTTAAACAGTTTTTCTTTAAGCCTTTAAAAATATATTTTAGAAAGCTGGAAAACTTTAGTTTGGAAAGGAGTGGATTGGGAACCATGCTCCAAGGTATTGTGTGGTTGTTGTTTTTTTCTAGTACCAGTTTTGGCCACAAACTTTTGTTCAACACTGTTAAGCCATTGAACAAATGCTTTCATTTGATAGATTTTAACCAAGTGTAGTACTTTTATTGAGCATAACGATAATACCATTACAGGGATACACTGTACTCGAATGATGCAGCACATCGAGGAGACGGGTAACAAACTAAGAGTACAAGCATGCATCACAACCAGTGCTGCAGAGAGTCTTAAGAATGGTGCAGTGGTGGTTTGGTGCAAGTGATGCCTGTTTGTGTTTGATAGAGTTCAGCTGTAATCGGTACAGAACTGTTTCTACCACTAAAAACAAAATCAAAAATCTTTTTTTCCTCTTGCTTATTCAAAATAAAATAACTTTTGATCAACCTCCTCCTGAGATTCTCAGTAAAACATCTTGTTATTACGAATACATTCTCTCCACGACTTCTTTTTTTTTTTCTCTCTCAATGACTTCTCTTTACCTCACCCTTAAGCATTCCAAATAAAATCCGTAGCCTTCCAACACTTCTGTGCTCACTCATCTCTGTGTACTCATCAGTGTTCAGCGGTCAGATGACCCTTGGGTGCTGACTGAATCTACGTGCCGCTGCAGAGTCTCTTTTGTGCACTCTTCTGAAACTTAAACTCGTCATTAGGAATCTGCTGACAATCAGAGCAGTCGGAGAGTGCGTGTGATAATCCTCGCTCTCATTAACCCCCCGTGGCTCTCTCCGCCAGTGCAGCACATACTCACTCCTGAGGTTTCTCTTTTTAAAGAGGAGGGAATGGAAGGAGTTTGAAACCTGTGCATGCTGATCACCCTTGGCTTAATTCCGCTGCCACATTCCTGCCATGAGCAGCGTGTGCTCTGTGTGCCTCTCACAGAATAGCAGAACATAGCTGCCTGTTTATGATCCTTGTCGCTGGTGTAGGAGTAGGGGAAACCAGGACACTCTGTACTTTTCTTTCACTTTTCATCTTTCTTTTGATTTCTTCTTCATTTTCTCCCAACTTTGATATGTGGATGATTGGCCGGTTAGTTTAATAAATAGTGTGTTTGCTCTTGTCAGATAGAATATTATTTTAATAGATTGGGGGACTTAGCTTTCTTAATAATTTATTGATGAAAGATAAAGTGAACCGTAGTGAGGGAAGACAAAACAATTCAGGCCATACTGTTACTAAAATCCTCTGAAATAGTGATATTGTGGTAGGTAGCTACATTTGTTAATAATTCTGTATAGAAACTTTGTAAGCTAATGTAAACATTTGAAATCCCAAAAGTGGGCTTGACACTAGACCTATAGTGCTTAGTTGATATTTTGATTGGGTGTTTTAAGGTTGGGCTTTAAACTATTTTGAAGTATTACATACTGCTCTTTTAATAGAGTATTTGAGGTTGAGATATGAGGTGGCGATTTTTCTAGCTGGTTGTAATTGGTTTTGTTAGCTGAACGAGATGTACGTAAATTCATTGATTTCCTGAATTGATGCTGTTTAAAAGATGGGATTTTTTAATATTTAGTATTTTTATGGTTAAAAATAGTGAAAGTTATGATTTATCATCTGATTAAGATTTTACAGTATTCTTATTAGTTTAAGGGTAGTCTTGTCCAATTGTCAGTTCATGTTTAATTCAATGCCACCTTCATAATAGCCTAGATCTCCTTACCAGCAGTCAAACTGAGCAATTCATAAAACAAAAAAGCTGTGTTGTTTGGTTAGTAGAGATTATGTTACCTAGCTTTTGATTTGAAAATTGTAACAATGTCATTTACTTTAGTTAACTTGCTTGAAATTAGTTTAGTTTGGTTTGAGCGTTGGCTGAAGAAGGTACATGAGATAAACGTTTAATCCACAGATTTAAGATTTTCCCCATTTTATTAATAGCTTCCTGTTTTCAAGCCATACCACTCTATTCCATTACCAGCTACTTAGTGGAAATGATGGATGATGTGCTAAATGGCTTCAAATGCCTGCAAGTGGTCAGTGTTTCTATCACTTAGTCACTTAACAAACATCCTCCAGAAAGATGTTTTAGCACAAACTGCTTTTTGATTTCACAACACATTTATCCCAAGCTGGTTTCTTTGGATTTTCACCACATAAACCCAAAATCTCTCCCAAGCAGTAGAGCTGGATGCCTCGTGGGAAGATTAGGAGGTATCCATTAAAACAGCTCTGCAGATTGGCAAAGCCAGATAATACACACCCATATCTCTTCTCAACACGAGAGCGACCAAACCGATTTGACAGCCAGCTCTTGAAGATTACCTTCTCTCTGTGAGTCAGGAGTTCTAGTTTTGGAGGAATTCCAGCCTTCGATATTCAGATTATTATCAGTGTCATTTGGAGATGCAGTGTTGCTACATCATCAGAAGAAACGATCTCGCTCTGTTTTTGTGCTTTTACTAAGCTATGATTTCATGAAGATTATACCGTCGCTACATGGTGGCAGAAAAAGGCACAACGCACCGACATAAACCTCCTAACACGCAACATCTTCTAACATCTTTTTATTTACTTTGTAGTAATTTTATTTTTTATGATTTGTCATTGCTTTAAAACAAGGAACTGCCCAGCTACAATTATAAAAAGTCCAAAGCTCTCTTTTGTTCAAGCCACTTGTCAGGATTTGCTTAGAATTGGATCGTAGATGACAATTGTTTCCAAGCTACTGTACCAGACTCAAATCTAACTTCAGTTAATGCAAATTTCATTCATATTATTCATCAAAATGTGTTCATCTTGATAAAGGAATCTTTGTTTTAGAGTTCTGCAATGAAATTGCAACTGTAATCTTTCAGGATACGTTCTTTCCTTATGACTGGAGCCTATTGAGAAAATGCTAATTACAATAAAAGCTTTTAGCTATGCTAATGAGGTCATTTGCATGCGAAACATCGACGCCTTAGGGAATAACTAAAATTTCACCACACAATAAGTTTCTGCATCACCTTTTAAACAGAGGCTTTAGTCTTGTTTTAAAAAGACAGGACCATTTAGAATTATGTCAGGGTTTTCCACACAAAACAAGTATTAGCTTTCAAACTAAATAGCAGAGACTGTTGAATGTTTGATCATTGAAGAGTCAGAATGTATTTTATTTAAAAATGTTGAATTTCAAATACATTTCACACTGAGCAGAAAAAAAGAAAAAAATATCTATAGGATTTACTGTGGATACCATTCCTTTTTCAGTCAACTTGCTGTTCATAAACTGTTCCCTCTGTATTTGTGTTGTGTTTTATTTGGCTTAGTTGTCTGTGATTTAAGCATCATCTATAAATACATGTAAGGGAGAATCATTGACCATGGAATAATCAATGGTCATGTGTGCGCTATAAAGTTTTTTTGTTATACCGGAGTGCTGATTATCCCATTTATGCCATGGTCTTTTGCCAATGCTCATTAATTTAAGTTATTATTAATATCTTGGTTAAAAGAATTTTATTAAATTCTATGTAAAATATATTTCAAATATGATATATATATTCAGATTTATCACTCTATGTGGAAGGACTTAAAATATGGAACAACAAAGTATATAGCGAAGGGCTGAAGAGATACAACAGATACAGAACAAATAAAATTGCTTTATTATGCACACAAGAATAATTTTGTACGGTTAACTCAAAGAAAACCCTAATCATCCTTTGGGTTCTCCTAACTAAGCTGCATATTTACCAACTAAACTATCCAAAATACACAAGAAAACAAAAATAAACCAAAAAATCCCCCATTACTGGTTTATTTACAATCCGCAACCAAATTCAATCCAGGGCAAGTCTCAGAAGAGTAGTCGAGTGAAGCGTAGTCAGAATCAAAGCCACAAAAAAGCAAATGAACAAACGGGTTGTGCGAAGACAGGAAGGCGGTCAGCATGTGACTTGGTTCAGGTCTGCATCCAGTCTTTATAGGCCTCTGCCAGGCTGGTTGAGGGGTGCAGCTTATATTCGAACGCAAACAGCTCCAGCTGTAGCTCCTCAACTACTGCCTGCGCAGAAAGAAGAACCCTAGTTCTTCCTAGCAAGGCATTATTACCCACAACAAAGGCTATGTGTTCCCTTTTTATATGTTCAAATAATTATTAAGCAGTTTTTAATGCTTGACTTTTTTCCCAGCTGAATCTACTTAAATAAAGCATGTAAAGAAATCCTAATTTAATCAGCCAGGCACATGAAGGTAATATCATTATTAGATAAATCAAATGTATTAGTCTAAGCAGATATGACTAATTTTACTTTAATGTATTAGGAAATATTATTGGAATATGCATTGTTATACAAGTATTAAAATAGCAAGCATTGTAAAACAGTACATAACCAGAAAGGATTTTGAGAGCTCTAGTCAGAGTTCACAAACTAGCCAGGACCTAAACATCATTAAGAACAACAATGAACTCCTTCATGTTAGTTTATATTAGCTGACTGCAATTTTTATTATGTGCACCTTTAATGAGCTGGAACACAACAATAAATAAAATGAGTTCACACAAAATAACCTAATAAACACATGTCCTAGGTCTCGAACAAATTTAGAACTCTAAACCACACTTAACAACACATGAATAACAACATTAACAGACATATTATTGTAATAAATGCAAAATCCCACAATGCACCTGGTCTGACCATATCAAGCTGACTGAATCAAACAGGATAATTGAACCAAATCTCTTGAAATTAATTATGGTGTACTTTTTCCTCAATAATTTTGCCTAATCAGTTCCTGAAATCAAGCTTAAGAATACCACAAATTTGCTTAAAGAAATAGGTAATTAGTTTTTCTTTATTTTATTGATGAAAGTCTCTTTACAATTTATAAGAATCCCAGAAACGTATTTTTTTTTTATAAAACATGCTCTTTATTTTTAATGATATAATTTTTTTTATGAAAATTACAAGCCTCATGATTAGTTTTTACAGTTTAGTTTTTATTTAGTTTATCTTACAAGATGGTGAAAAATGAACATGTTCGTTATATGTATGCTTACTTAACTTAATTGACCCTAATAATTGTTATTGATGATACCTTATAATGTACCCATACAACAACATATTACCTTTTTTGTTGTCAGTAATTAAACTTGCGACAACTCAACCAAAAATGGAAATGAATGCAGGGTTTGTAAGTGATGTAGATTTGAGCTTGTGAATATGAGAGATTAATCCTCCAGCAGAGGTTCCTGCAGGTTAATGAGCTGTGCTGGGATGATCACGATCCCAGGCTGTTTTAACTGTGTGCCTGAGCGTGCGTCTGTGTGCAGGAAACATGTTGCCTGAAGGTGTGTATAACCCTGGGGTGTATGTTTGCATGCCTAAATACTTCCTTGTTTGGTTTGCGAATCTCAACCAGAGACTTCCGTCCCCTCACTGGGCTTCTGCTCTGACACATGGCCCTTTTTTCCTCATTAATCAAAGCCCACACCACTGTTCCTCTACTTCCTCTGCCCACGGAAGGGCTCTAATACAGCAAATGTATTCAGGTGGACCGAGTTTATGCATTCATTTTGAAGAAGTACTGACTCAGAGCATTAAGATTCATGGTATTTGGGCATTTGTGACACATACTTGCTGTTTAAAATTATTCATTGCATTCCCTGCAGCATACGTGACTGACAAACTTCCGCACAGGATGCAAAGAGAACGAGGCAGGGAAATCACAATCAGAAACAGTGTTGGGACCGGCGTGCATGCTTGCTTTAAAGATCTACATCTCCTCTGGTTTTTCACCAAGGGCAGCGCCAGAATGTAATCCTTCACTGGCTATTGTTCTAAACCATCATTAGTGCTTATTGTTTTCTATTAGCTTAAGATGCTAAGAAAACAAGCAATAATGTGCAATAATCAGTAGTTGGATTACATCAGAACAACAGTATAAAGTGGAGTGAGGCGTAACATGTGGTGTTCCAATTTAGTGTAAAATGCTTTTAAATTAAAATTCAGTTTCATCTGAGCTAAGTTTCTGATTTACTTTAAGAACCAAACGTCAATGTCCAACACTCTGATCCTTATCTGTCTGCAAAGTCCTTGTTTTATACATTAAATCAAATAAATTTATGTTAAAACTACTGAAATAAACATGTTAATCGACAGATAATTCATTTTTAACTGAATTTCCTATTTAACTATCGATTGTTTGTCTAACTTCCAACATGCATAAATTTAGGTCGTGGACTCTTTTTTTTTTTTTTTTTTACAAGGTCTTACTGTATTACTATTATTACTTATATATGAATGAATGATGAGCAATGGGCGCTATAAAGCAGCATAGACGTGCTCTTGTACTTCAACGCTCACCTGAGCAAAGCAAGATTGATTGTAACTGAAGTCATTGCCAACACAAACATACACACCTCTGATCCTACATCATGTGCTGCTCTTTCTCATTAGTTTGAACCTGGCATTGATTAATGAAGCCCTAATCACGTCTGGAAAGCCACACATTTAAATTAGTGTACAGTGAGGTTTGTAGTTTAGATGACTTAGTTGACTTGTTTTTAACACAACAGTAAAGGTTGATGATTGACAGTTTACCAGTTCAAACGAATAAAGAATCTTTTATTGCAAAGACACTGTTCAAAACTATCAGTTTAGGAATTATTGAGAATATTGTAAATATTGTAGAAAATCCAAAGGGAAATAAAGTTGGAAACAAGCCGAATATACATACAACTAATACATTAGTAATGATGACTTTTGAGAGAAACTCTTTTTTGCAATTTTTCACAAAAAGAAAATCAATAACTGCTGAGAAAACAGTATTAGCAGATTTGTCTTGACTGTATGTCAGGCATCATGCTGTGAAGAAATGATGTAAACTGATATTCTAACAAGTATTGTAGTTTAACTGTAGTCATTATTTCCCACACTCAATTATATCATTCCAGTCTGTAAATTAGAATGCAGACGGTGCTATTATCAAACAAGCTCAGGGAGGACATAGCCTTGTCAGACGCTTGCGTTCACTCATTATTGACTGTGATCAACAAGCCAACCGATTCAGGCTGACTCGTTATTGATGAGAAGAGACCAGACATTCACTCACTGACTCATTCCCAGACACTCAACAGACATGTTCAATACCTTTCCCCAGCAGCTTTTAAAGTGCTCAACCTTCTTGCTAAGACTTTCTGAGCTACAGTCATGAGATTAAACATGACTGCATTGTGTTTAGCTTACAACTAGCAATTTGGGTTTAAACTATAAACTAGCTGACTGCAATTTTTATTATGTGAACCTTTAATAATCTGGAACACAACAATAAATAAAATGAGTTCACACAAAATATGCTAATAAACACACGTCCTAGGTCTCGAACAAATTTACAACTCTAAACCACACTTAAATATTCCAAAAATTTATTATATTTATCTGGAGAAAAAAAATCTGTGTTAATGTAAATTGTTTGTGCAAACTATCTTTGTTAATGTGTGAATTCTCAAGAGATCAACAACTTCCAGTTATGTTAAGTTTTCTTTGGTTTCATTTTTAGTTTTATGTAATTTTGTTGGACAGATAAGCCCTGAAATTACCTCAACACATAATGTTTTTTTATAATTTATAATTTAGGGAATTGTGCATGAACTGTTTATAATATACATATACCGTGTCTGGCATAAGGAGAGTGATTTAACCATGTAATAGAAGAAAAAAACCCCACAAAAGCAAACGAGCGAGGGAAAAACATGGAGTAAACCAGCAAAACAACACAGAGGTGTCGTAACAACAGGAAAGAAGACAGACGAGGGACAAGCAGTGAATGAAACAAACCCAACTTAGATACAGATGTAACAACATGGTGATCGAGTTATAACGTAACTACAAGCAAATCCTGAGAGCAAAATTACCTCTATTTAGAGTGTATTTGTTTCTACTCTGGATAGAGTAAACAAAAACACTCAATTTGAGTTAAAATATTTACAAATTGCTCTCTCTGTCTCTCTCATTTCCTTTCCGCACATCAAAGTGCATTGAGCAACATTTTTGTTGTTTCAGTAGCGTTTTTTTAGGTTTTTATGGGAACAGAGTGCTAATCCAGCCCCAAAGCGGCGCACACGCATACGTATACGCACACACACACACACACACACACACACACACACACACACACACACACACACACACACTTTTAATAAATGTGTTTAACCAATTCGCCTGTACCGCATATTTTGGACTTGTGGAGGAAACCAGAGCACCTGGAGAAAACCCACACGATCACGGGGAGAACATGCAAACTCCACACAGAGATACCAACTGACCCAGCCGAGGCTCGAACCAGCGACCTTCTTGCTGTGAGACGTCCGTACTACCCACTGCATCACCGTCACTGATTTCATTGAACATTTTGCAATACATATTTGTATTTTGCTATACAAAACTCTAGTTTTTTTTTTGTTTCTTTCTCATTGTAACATAAAAGTTTAATTGTTTTCAATTAAATTCTCTATATAGAGGACCAATCTACACTCGGAACAGAGAATATTAGCCTATCTAGGTTTGATTTCGTAATAGGTGAGGAGGAAACAAGCAGGACCACTATTTTTAACAAGATATTTTGTTTTGCTGATATATTTTAGTTAGCTCAAAATACATTTTCTATGTCTTATCATACATGCAAACAATAAGTTTGTCTTGATTAGTCCAATTTTTATCTGTTCCTTCAATATTCGAAGAAGTATATTTGGTGGTGTTTTACCGCAACAAACCTAATCAAGAAAACAAGTTCAACAAAATAATTATATATATTTATGTATTTATGCTATTATAGATTTATAAGCATGCTACAAGTCACCTTTGAGTGCAGAGCGGTGCAGGAATTCCCTCCTGTATATCAATGAAGTGATCGATTAGTTTGGTTGGGCCGATGCACTGAAATCAATTCCGGCTATGTTAAGTCTGAAGGTGTGATGATGTTTTTAAAGGCGCGAGCCGGAAGGTTTAATCAGCGCTTGCCCTTCACCCGTGAAGCTTCCGGTGATTTCTCTGCTCATTATAGAGATGTGAGTGCGAGCCTGTGTTTGTGTGTCTACTGTCTGTCTATAAACACTGGTTTGAGAATAGAGCTGTTACCCAGCGTACCCTGTGTGTATGCTTTGTTATTATGATGCTGCTGCAGGTACAGTACCACCCCAGGGACCAGGACTTGAGAGGATGGCTTAAAATACCACGCAATAATTGGAATTGCTTTATCTTTAGTCTCATCAATTAATGTGCAATTTTCCATTTAATTACCAACTCACTGGAAAAATTTGCAATTAAAATGAGGCGAGATAACAGCGAAGATGCCTTTCGGCTGATAGCACTTGGAACGAGAAAGCAGCCGTGGTGTGTAATCAGTATACAAATCACACACATAGGCACAACGTTCGCAATTTGTACGATTTGGATGAGCTTTGTAGAATATGCAACACTGAGGCAGATTTTAATTTGTGCTTGAGAAGTCCTTCATGTTTCTACAAAGTCCAATCTGAATGGGTTGGAGTCTATTGGTCGTGATGGTGTTTATGATCTTTATAGCCCAAACGTTACAGTGTGTCTGGCTTGGGATTCCCTTAAAATAGCTGTTTGGATTCTGTTGACCCCTTCTGCTGTTCCCCACACTCGAGCCAACCTGAAGAAGAGTTGGCAGGAGCAAAAGAGCTTTCCTGTTTTCCTCAAACTGCCGGCTGTCTGAGAGAGGTTGTTTCCTGTCTGATGGCTCTTGGCTGGAGAAGTATTCTGCTCTGTCTCCCTCATTTCCCCGTAATCTTTCTAACAGTCGTCTTGCTCTGGACTATTTCCTTGCTGTATTTGCAGTTGCCCAGGTAGACCTGTTTAGAGGCCTGCTTGTGTGTATTTAAAAGGACACTTCAACAACAACATCTTAACCATTTTTTTTTCATCGTAGAATTTTAATTGGTCATCTTTGATCTGCTGAAGTTACACAATTAAGCTATGGTATTAATGTACAGTTGATGTTTTATTTGTGAAATATTATTTAGACGTCACCTAGTTTTTTAGGTTAAAAATACAATGTTATTCTAAAGTAAGATTCCTTAATTAATCTTGTATATGTATTTGCATGTATTAGAAAAATAGTAAATCAGTGTTTTTTTATTCGGCCCTTCTCTGTATAGAGTTTTATTGAAAATTATAATTTTTTTACATTGAGAAACAACAAAATATATGAATATTTTTTCAAAAGTTTCTAGCAAAAAACTGGCCAATTTGAGATATTTTGAGTGTTTGTTTTATTCTATTCAGAAAAGGACCAAATAAACTCTGATTAGAGAATTTTTCTCTCAGGATTTTGATGTGTAGAGTACGTTAGGACTTAAAACAAAAACAAAAACTCATTACATACACATTGCTTAAAAAAATATCACAACTTGAAGGACCCAGCAAAAAATAAATGTATTTTTCTGTAGTCAATTCAAGGCTCTGAATTTTCAGTTTGATAAAAAAAAAAAAATATCACTCTGTATGTATATATTTTGACTTATTCTAGAATCTTTTATTTTAGTAAGATATATAAGTACTATATTAAAAAAAATAAATACTTTATTCTATACAATTTTGTATTTGAAAAATGAAGAGGAAAAAAGTTTATATAAAAAATTCATATTTGTACAGTGTTTGGTTTGTATAAGGGTATGGACCTTTGTACATAATATACAAGGCTTTTATTGCTGTTTATAGCAGTCTTAACCGTTTAGCAGTCTTTCATTTAAACATGAAATATATCAGCGTATCGGTCAGTGGACTGACACATGGTGCAGGTTTGCAGCCGGCGACGGGGGTTCAAATCCAGCCCCAGTTCTTTACCAATCCTGCTCCCCTTATCTCTCTCCCAAAATTCTTCCGGTCTCCTCTCTTCTGTCCTATCTAATAAAGGCATTAAAAAGCTTCCAAAAATATGTAAAAAAAAGATTAAATATCTCTGCACCGACTCTGATGCCTGTCTTCAAAATCTGTGCGTCCTCAATAGTTCAGTGGTGATTTTAGGGTGATTGGTTATGAGCACAAGAGGAAATAAGGTTGGTAAAGTTGGTAAGCAAATTGGTATCCTGGCTCACTTAATCAACTGTGGATTGGCATCAATGGAAGGATTGAAACCACTTAAAATTAGAAACAAATTAAAACGATTTTCTCAGGGTTATAGGGTTAAAAAGTGTAAAGTGATCCACTTATTTTCAAGTGAAATGTGTCATTTAGAATCCAGCTTAAGCTCTGATTTCACAAGCTTTCCTCTAGAGAGAAATGAATATTACTAAAACAGAAAAGGAGCTTTATAGGTCAGGTTTAAATGAGCGATTTATTGTCTGATGTAATTACTGAACGATGCACTGGTTCCTCCCACTGTAACTTGGCTGATGTGATGGAACCAGTTTTTTTTCAGAGTAATTATACATGATTGCATATGTATGCTATTTTTAGCATTACATGGGATTGTTAAAGCATTACACCAAAAGCCAGTTGCTGAAATGAGGACAAAGTAGAATTTCAGTAGTCACAGTTTTATCAGAATCTTAAAAATGAATCTTGAATACACATCTGTATAGGCAGAGGCTTCACTTGCCACCAGGCAAAGCAGATAATATCTTGAGGCCCAAGTCAGAAGGGAGGCCAGATCAATGTTGAATAACACGGTGACCCCTAAAGTGACCTATCCCAATCTCTTTATTCTGTATTGAACAGCAACATGTGATGACATCAGCATTATTGCAATGAAGCAAAGTTATAATTTTGGAACTGAAAGAAGAAAGAATCAAAAGAAAGGAAGGTACTGTGGTAATTAAACGTGTCCTGCACTGCTGATCTGATATAAACCGATGACTGAAAATCGCTCAACAGTTCATCTTCTTAAGTGTCAGAAGCGCTTAGATTTTGTTTTTGTAGAAATTGTCTTTTAAAGTGTTATGATAGTTAAAACAGTATTGATTTATTTCTTAAGTGCAATACCTAATATCCATAATGCAGGTTTGCACATTCTTTATAGAACTCAAGTAGAGAAGGTAGAGAAAGATTGCCATGTGTAACATGATCGCCTCGCAAAAAGAAGGTCGCTGGTTCGAGCCTAGGCTGGGTCAGTTGGCAGAAGTTCAAAGACATGAGGTACAGGTGAATTGGAAATGCTGAAATTGTCCGTAGTGAATGAGTGTGTGTGTGGATGTTTCCCATGGATGGGTTGCAGCTGGAATGGGCATCAGCTATGTAAAACACAAGTTGGTGGTTCATTCTGCTGTGGCGACCCAAGATAAAGGGTTACATTGAAAAGAAAATTGATGGATGGATTGATGGATGGATATTTTATCACCTACCTCATTGACTCAGGGTTTCTATGGTCTTTGTGTTTGGAATTTTAGAGAACTATTAGTTGCATTTGAGTTTTCCCAGAGTGCATTGTCCCCAGGGTCCAAGCTTCCCCGAGCTGTGTCAATGGCTCATCACCAGAGCTACAGTAATGAGGTTCTGATTGTCCTGATTAATGTGCTGGGCTTTTAGGGATTAATTTGGGAAAACAAATGTTCATCGTTCACATGATTCTGCTCCTGCTCAATCTTTGGTTTACTGTACAAACATACTGCAAGAGTTTGTAATTTACTGGTGTGCAAGTGATGCTAAGGTATTATTAGATATTATTAGGTTTGTGTTAATTGAAATAGTTACGACTGCCTCACAATTCTGTGGATGTCATTATATGTGATTTAAAAGACATGCATTGAAGAGTAATGAAAAATTACTTTATTAGATCTTTTAAATATAGATTTGTGGACTTCATATTTCAATAAGATTTCATTTTACAGAAATATGAACTTGTTTGAAACAGTTCTAAATGTTGTTTTGTCAGTTTCATGTCCCTTGTAGTACACTCTGGTCTACATTCAATAGAATGTAATCTTCATTGGGCAATTTATTAGATTTACTTTAATTAAAGAGAGCCAATATTAAACACGAATGAGTCATTATTCAACAGGTTTTTGACTTTGAAATAAATGTGTATCAAAATTTGGTCTTACTTTGGAAATGTAAATAATCTTTAATATCATTGTTTTTATTTCTTCAGGGTCTCCATGTGAAGCAGATATCCCATGATGCAACATGTGTCCCCATCACCGGCACTGACCATGATGACCACACAGAGTGTCCCTCCACCATCATACCAGGAGAGCCAACAGGTAACCCTACCAACTACATTTCTTACGTTTCCTGAACAGATAGAACAAAGACCTTCATATAAATAAGATATCAGAACACACATGTGTTTTGTTCATTAATCCTACACAAAAAAAACTGATCATAAAAGGACAAATGTTCTGTCATCATAAAATATGCTGCTTTATTTGAATATGGCGATATCTCAATTACCTTCCACCAAACCAAAAGCACCATCTATGTGTCCAACACAAAAATTTTGAACTCTAAATCTTTTAAATCACTTAATGAAATCTTAAATCCAGTTACAGTTTTTAGTGCATTTTCCCCTGAATTGTAAATAGTTCTCAGATTACTAATGCTGATGTTAAAGATTATCATGTGGATTACTATACTTCGCTCCAGTATTTTCCACCCTAAACCCTATGTGGGAAATCAGAGGGGGCACAGAACAGTTTTTTTTGTCCCAGAGCTCCAAACCGGCGGCGTATCCCTCCGCCGTGAGGATTAGAGCTCCTGCACTGGTGGAGACATGCAAATCAGAGGTAGTTAAGTGTGAAGAAGCTCATTTATTTCCTATTTGAGGCTGGGATTAAGACTTCCAGCTTCCTCCCTCAAACCGTTTTGGTGCAGGGGAGGGAAACAGGAGGGGCTTTGCTTTCAAAGCAGAATCACAAGAGAGAAAACAGTGGAAAGAAGACAACGGGTGAGCTGTACTCACTTTCTCACAATGATGCATCCTAAAGCGGGGATCGATCCTGACCGTGTTTCCAACGCTAAAGGGCAAGACTTCAGTGTGGCTTGACCCTGGGAGGTCTGTTTGTTGTCCAGGTGGAATATGTTCATGCAAATAATTTCTTTTTGTAAGTCTATTTGATTTTAGTGTTTTTAAATATATTTTTAGCCAAACGATGGCTGTATAGGAGAGGGCACTGAAGAGCAGACAGGAAATTGTTGGTAAAGATTTGGGAGCAGGTCGTTACTCAAACCCTGGGTGTAAGGGATGGCCCCTAACTGCCGAGCTAGTGATGCTGACATATTTCTTATTTTAACGAGGCCATATACTGCTGTCATTAATGTTCTAATAATGCCTGGATGATGAACATAGAGTTGCTTTAAATGATAAAACTTTAAAACTGTTTAAAGGCAAGACAGCAGTTTTTTATTTCATTTTATGCATTTTTTTAAGCATTTTTTCTATGTTCATTTGTGAGCATTTTATAAATATTACTTTAAACACTTGATTCTTGGTTTACAAGCATCCATATAAAATGCTTAATAACAAATGGAATGCTTTATTGAGGATCAGGTAATCATTTATAAATTAAATATCTCACTATAAAAAACCTGTTAGTTACTGTTAGTTGTATTCAATTTATGAGATCATTTAGAAAATGTTAATTCAGCTATTTAAAAGCACATCGATACGTTTTGTTATTCAGACATATAGTAACAGTTACACCTTTAAATGTAATTTGTTAATGCTTTACAAGTCATAAATAGTCCTCACTTAGCATTTACTATCACACTTAATGACAGTTACTATATTGCTGAATAATAAGATTTATGAATGTGTTTTTAAATGGTTTAATATTCATTTGTTAAAATGCTCTAAATTCCATGAATTGTTTACAACGGGTTTTTGAATTGTGAAGTTTGATTTATAAATTATTAACTGATCATCAATAAGGCATGAAATTAATGTTGTTAAACACACTAAATAGATTATTATAAACACAGTAATTAAACTTTTAAAGTTATAATTATAAACGGCTTACAAATGCTTATTAACTATTAACATAACAATTATTATTTATATATTATAAATGAACTGTTTGCTGATGCTTAATTAATGATTAGTAGTGTGTAATTATTATAAAGTGCAACCCAAATTGTGTGTCATCACACAATTCTATTTATTTAATTGTTACATAAGTATGTGATTTAAACTAAATTAAATTACAACAAAAGATAAGATACATACAAGAGTAAATAAAAGAATGGCAAATGGAAACAGAAATCTGAAGGAAAAATAAAAATATGGCTATGCTCATAAGAAAAGTCTTAGTTGAGAGATTTGATTGAAATTAAATCTGAATTGGAAACATGGCTCCAAAATACTTTAGTTAATGAATTAATATTGTTTTATCAATGAACTCTTTCTTCCTCATGTGGTTATTAGTGCAGCGGCAACTTTTTTTGTAGATTTTTGTTCTTTGGCTGAATATATTGTTGAATGTCTTGATTTGCAATATCAATTTTATCCATAAATAAATATATCTCAGTTCATTAATGTACCCTGCAAACTTGAAATGCTCTATGAAATGTTTGTTACATTCTGGTAGGGGAGAGTTTTCTTCTGCTGTTGGTAAGCATGGTGACATTTTGTTTTTAGTCATCTAATCTTGTCTTATGCAGTGTAAGCATGCAAGAAACAAGTACATTTTTGTGTACGCAATGTGGAAAATGCACTAATATTTCTAACGTAAAAGTACCACATCTTATAAAATTAGTCCAAAAAGGAAAAGTTATATTAAACCAAACAGCTTAACAACAAGCTGACCTGTTCTGCGGCTATTCTGATGCTGTGTGAATTGTGTGTTTGATCAGATGACGGGCACCACGCAGCAGAACTCCAAACCACAGCACGTCCACCTATCTGCAGGGTCAGCAGGGGGCGGCGCACCAGTCAGTGTAACCCTTGACCCACAAGCCCAGCTGGAGTCAGACAAAAGAGCCGTTTACAGGTCAGCATTGATTGTTGGAACAAATCTTCCTCCGAAGAAAACCTGACTCATGTGATGGAATTATTTTCTGGATTTTTGTCAGGAGGTTGCTTTTTGGTTGCCAAAGCCATCAGAGTGGGTGGGATGATACTTTCTGACTCATTTTAATCAATATTTAAACCAAAAAAGCTGCAATGGTCAAAGAGAAAATATTTATTTATTTAAAAAAGTAATATTGTTTAACAGGCTTTGAATGGTGTTTTAAACACTCTCCAAGAAGTTTGCTTGCCTTATATTTAGATCTTTTATTTGCTACACCTACAGTAGATTCCACACACAATAGTACCTGTACAGCATTGTTCTATCAGCTATAAATAATGCAGTTTTGCAGTCATCAGATCCCTTCATAACATATTGATCTACATAGCGGAATATACAGACTCCTTGCTTGATTTGGGTTTCAACACTTGGGCATAAGTCATGTTTTCCTCGGTTATTCATGAAGTAAATAATACATGGCTCACTGAGACTTTAAATACTTAAAGCCTCATTCCCAAACCTCTCCTCCCTGGTTGATCATAGCTCGCTTGTTTTGCTTGCACCGTGCATATCGAAGCATCGTAGCGTGGACGAGGCTGAAGCTCTAGCTGTGATTAGCGGTGGCGGAGGCGCACGCTTTTTGACTTGAACACTCTAGGCAAGTCTGTGAAGGGCCGGGCAAGCCTAAGGCACAGACCATCAGCTCCACGGAGAGAAAATATGCCTTTGATGAGAGCAGCCAGCCTGAGGCGGCCTGCAGGCACTGAGAGAAGCAAAAAGAGAGAGAGAGAGACTGGTTTCAGCCTACATTCACACAATGTTCTTCTTCTTCTCCTTCTTTGCCTTATTCCAAGTGTCTTGTAGCATCCTACTTTCTCTTTCCCACACAGATTCTAGGTTTGTTTAATCATATAACATTGTGCATGCTAACATGAACAAAATAATGTTTATGTAGTGGCTGACTTTGAAATGCTTAATTTTTTTTCAGGTTGTAAAATGTCTATGAAAAGTCATACTTCTTGCAATAGTATGAAGATATCACCCTCTATCTAATTTATCTTTTTTTTCTAACTTTTTTACCTTAATATTAAATAGATTTGATCAGAATAACTGATTATTTTAAGCGCATTGAGTATGGTAAGGTGAGGTGGAGAGATAATCGATGTTTTAAAATGATATCTGGTGTATGTGACTTTTTGTGCAACAGTAATAGTTGTACGTATTTGGAGAATTTTGTACCCATACCTACCGTTTCTACATTCTACTGATCTGTATATATGTTTGTCTGTCCACAAATGTGCACTGAAATTGGTAAAATGTTCTATTTTAAAAACTAATTTGTAGTGGAATACGTCAGGGACAAGGCATCAGGCTGTTCCCATCACTAGCTTGTTATTTATCTCGTATTAGCAGCTTTCTAATCATTTTATCAAAATAAAAAAATTACCTCTTCCCACATCCCCCCCGAAAAACCTCGCTCAGACAGCTCACCTACAAAGCTTTAAGCACACTTAAATAATCTTTATCAGAATACAGATTAAAAACTTGAAAAATTGTGTTTATGTGTTTGTTTAAATCATGTCTCTGTCCACTCTTAAACCATCTAGTGTTGAGAGATTATTTTCCTCTTCAAATATTAATTGAAATTTCGAGGAATGCAATTTCATGAGCTAACTTTAATTTATGTAACTTACATTAGGTGATGCTACCTTAAGTTACCTGTTCAAGATAAAAGATCCTACATCATCATCACTTTTCATACTCGTTTACACTTTCAGCCATCTTTATCATTCAAAAGCATCTCTTATGCATATTTTTGTTTTGTTTCCACATGATGTTTTTTTAATCATGACGAGGTTTTGAGGTTTAGTGCCTCTCAAACTTAACTTTAAATGTTACACAGCATGCCCAGTTCAGCATTTCCTGGAGTCCTGATTTATGCTTAAGCTATTGGAGAACTAGAGAAACGGAATGTTAGAGCACCAAATGTAAGCTCAAAATGTGATCTTAATGCTTCAGTTGAACATAAATTGTTATCTTGTTGCTCATTTATTACGTAATGTATGCTTACATTATTACAAATAATATTGATACCCATTTAACCCCATGCCCTTCTAGTGCCATTTCAGTTATTTCGTTTTTTTTTTATTTTAGATATAGTGCTCCCATTTTGTTAGTTACTCTGTAACTCATATTGCTTTAAAAGTATGCACAAAAAAAACATTTTTTTTGTATATTGTTTTGGTTGTATTTTACAAGAGGGTGTTTATTGCAATTCTCTAATTGCCAGCATTGTGAGTTCTGGTGTGTTCTGCTTAATTATTAACAATGAAATAAATGTGCGATATAGTAATTATCTTAACAAGTTTCTACGCTCTCTCTTCAAACATGCTCGACCTCCTCCTCTTATTAGAAAGCAGGCAGGGGGTCTTTTCCTGTGGGCTGATAAATGGGCCCAAAATGAGGTCCAATGAAACCCTGAACTACAGAACAAGAAGCAGTCATACATTTCTAAGGAAGAACCCGAGGGTGTAAAACTTAGCACTATTCAAAAATGAAAAGGAAAGGAAACCAAGTGGGGACGAATAACGAGTGAACGGAATAAAGAAACACTGATGCCTGGAACATTTTTTATTTTTTTTTTGAATACTTGATTTGTCAATAGCACAAAATAAACATCTCATTGGAAAATAATAATTCCATTACATACATTTTGACAGTTTTGCCTTGCAACATGTTGCGGCATAAGAAATAATACAGCCTCTGATATGTTCTGATAGGTGAAAAATTGGACAATTTTCCATAAGGGGGTGTTGTGTACAGTGGTGTTTTTTGATGTTTCACACCTCTCAGGGAGATATGTTTAGCGGAACTGTTCAGGCCCCTGTGGTTTTGGTTATATTCAGGTGTTGGGTTCTCTGAATGGGGTTTATCTGCTTCTTTCTCTTCTCGCCGTGATTCAGATTGGTGGATGCTGGGTGGTTTTGCATTGATACTGGATTTTAGTCTGTATGTGCATGATCATGCTGACTTCATCGAACTCCTGTGGATCAGTAGCACCATGGACTCACTGAAGAGAGAGAGAAGGAAAGAAGGAAGGAAATTAAACAGAAAAAAGGGAAAGAGTTAGAAAACAGCTTCAGAAGACCCAGCAGTTGCAGCAGAGCATATCAGTCCCAACAGGAGTGCTTTTAATTTGACAGCCAGAGAGGAAATGGTGTGCCGGTTCTCCCCAGCTTCTGTAATGCGCCATAAATTCTATTTACATTCGCTGTTGGGGAGCTGGTGCAGTCATTTGGTGCCCAACATCTTAACGATTCTCTCTCTGGCAGTCTCTCTCTCTCTCTCTTTCTCTCCATAATGATGCTAACATTTCTTTACCATCCAGAAAAGTGAGTGCCAGGACGTGCTTTCTAGATGGTTACTGGCATTTTATGGTAAATACCGCTCACAAGTGTTTGTCGAAAAATCTGTGTGAGCACACAAACTAAAGTAGATTTTATATCTCAGTTTAAATCCATAGGGGCTTTTTTTATTATATTTCATCTTGTCCCATGTCTCTGGGGAGCACAGTGATTTGAACTTCACAGTGTCTGAAGAGCGAATGTCTGTTTCTGTTAGCAAGAGCTGCTGTAAGCTGTGAACTAAAGTTGCTAGCAGTATTTTGTTTTGTAGTGCTACTCATATAACTGAAGTTATTTTCTGTTTTTATATTGCAGCTAAACAAGTGAGAGAGGGATAGTGTCCATCTTGTAAATTGAAAATCTGGGATTTTAAAGAACAACTAAACATTGGATTTGCTAGTATCTCTCATCTTCTATGATTTTTTTTTTTATATGACTTGTTGCATGTCTGTCAGTTGACGTGGTAACATTTCTGTGCCTGAACCGTGACGCTATACGAAACAACCTGTGATTGGTTGTTTGTCATGTCAGTCAAACAGCCTCATGGACGAATCTTAATCAATAAAACCCCTGCTCCCTGAAGGTCTGAGTAGGCAAGACTTTGGCCCTATAGACATTTTATACAAAACCTAGAAATAGGCAATCACTGGGGTTTCCATCTTCCAGTTAAGTTTTAAATCATAGAGATGAATGACAGAACTGGACACAGTTTCCTCTGTGAAAACAGATAGGATCATTAAAAAGTCAGATAACGATAACGGATTCCCGTCATGTTAAATTCTTATCTAACTCTTGATAGTAGATGGTAGGGCTGTAGTAAAGTTCGCCACTGTCGATTCAAGTCCAAGTCCAGGACAGTTGAGACCGAGTGAAGACCGAGTCCAATGCTGTTCGAGTCTAAGTCAAATCCGAATCCAGTCTGAGTCCAAAACAGGCCTAAATCAAGCTGCAACACCCTTTCCCTCCTGAAGCCTAACAGGAAATGACTAAACTGTTATTCCTCCACCACAGACGGCTTTTCTAATTGGTCTCCATTACACGAGTAATTCAATCAATTCAATTGAGAAAGTTACATTATACTGGATTATGTTTTTGATCTTAATAGCATTAAGTGTTTATAATGTTAAAAATAAAAAATACTTTAGTACTTTATAGTACATATTATAATGACATGTTTAGTGTAATATAGTGACTTTTGAGGTAGCTCCATAGCTGATACAGCTTTTAATCTAGACAACCTAAACCTGATCAAATAATTTGCTATTCATAATGTGCCATAGTCTGCTATTGCTATAATTTATTAATGCTGTAACAGTGGATCTTTAGTCAGATAGCTCATCACTTTACTAAAACATCCAATACTAAAGTACTGACGAATTGTTTACATGTTTGAATAAATTAAAATGTAGCATCAAAATCTGAACCGTTTGAAAATGAAAGTCTTTTATAAAAATGCGTTTTAAAATATATTGATTTATCATCAGTGTGTGAAAGTTAAATTTTATATGTATTTCTATGACAGTTCTAACATAATTTCTTCATAACGTTTAATTGTCATTGTATGAAACGAGTTAATGTTAACATTATTCCAGTCAAGACACCACTGAAATTTGTTTAATGTTAACTCTATGTTGAAGACAACCTTGTCTTTTGATTTGATGTTGCATTTATAGTAAAACATATTTAATAAGTTTGAACTAAACTAATAATACTTAACGGTTATTATTAACTCATTATTGAAGTAATTGAGTGGGACTTAATCAGAAGGGGCATGTAAGAGCTTAGATTTCTTGCACTAACTTATACCCTTAATCACGGAATTCTTCTAAAACATGAGTAATGAAAGCTATTATGTTCACGATAGCGCTAGCTGGCAGGTTTATCTTAACCATTAACTGTATGATCTTAACTCACCTCTCTTTGTGGTGCCTCACGACGGAGTTACAGATTATTTACGCATTGTTTTATGTTTCTGCTTCCTTGCAGCACTGTCATGAAATACTTGATGATTTTGTAAATCTGAATGTAGTTATGCCACTGTTTCCTGACATCGTGTCTGTGAACAAGTTTGATTTGTGAGGGGGAATGATTGATGATGCAGCTCTTATGCACAGACAGCGCGTCCTACACCGGTTCTAATCTGGAAAGTTTTCTTTTTCTGTTTCTACATGTCTTATTAGAAAGCGGGAAAAGTGCACGGTCAGACTCCTGAAGCAATCTATTGCGAATAGCGTCAATCCCACGAACTGTTAACCAAGGGTTCGTGTCCACTTATTGTCAACAAATAAAAGCCTCTATAGTTCGCGTGCTGTAGCTGTTGAAGCTCTGTCTTTGCTCTGATCAATAATTCAGCATGGTGTACTAAAATGCTGGCTCCTAATTTGCCAAAACACAACTCTGATAACAAAAGAAGATTATTCACATCATCACCACAGTAATGTACGGAGCGTGAGAGAACTCACTTTACTCCACTTTAATCTTCTTGATTCGTAGACTTGACGCACAAGTATAGATTGGCCTTTATTCTTTTTTTTTTTTTGGCCTTTCTTCTCATCGAACGCAAATGAGACCGAGTCGAGTCCGAGTCCATAGAAAGATGACTCGAGTACTACAGCTCTAGTAGATGGAGACATTTGATGCCATTTAAGAGCTTTTTAAGGCTCTAAAACCTGTGTGACACTAGTGTCAATGGAGCAGTAACAAGCCTCCTGGATAATATCCAAAATGTCTGAAAATGTGTTCAAATGAAGAACGAAGCCTGGAAGGGTTTTGAACGACAAACTGACTGATGACTAAACTAAGATTTTTGGCTGGAGTATCCCTTTAAAATCTAAATCTTCAACTATGTTTAAAAAACCTTTAAAGAACTTATAAATGTTCCTAGTATCTTTCCAGATCATACAAAGAGGATGCGTTGAAGTTCGAGAAGGAAAAACATACTTTAAAAATCAAAGGCCTTTGACCTTAGCTATGTTGAGAATGTAAGAAACAGGATTTTATTTCGAAGTTGCAGCAAATTTAGGATTAAATAAACTGTTTATGGAATTTTGTTTGTGAAACAAATTTAAAACACCTTGGCGTATTCATATTCATTCATGATGCTAATGGACTGTTGTCATTTGAAAGTGACTCATTTGGTGATTAGATCAAATTGTGTGTGGCATGAAGCCACTGCCACCCTTTACCCTTGAGGAGGAAGAAAATGGAAGCCAAAAACAGAACGAGCAGGGGCACTCATTGAAATGCAGCAGTAGGGGTCCCACATAAACCCTGATGGCGAGTATGTGTTTGTATGTGAACGCCCCCCATAAGGGTTGAGCTCCAGACATGTAGCCCGGAGGAGGGAGTGTACGTCTGTGCGAGTGCGTGTGCATGCGATGAACACTCTCAGCATGAGGGCACCCCAGACTGGGTTTGATAAAGGCAGGAGCCACTGGCTCGCCCTGATTAGGATGGCAAACATGACGGGTGAACACAGACAGAGCGCACCCCCATCTCCCCAGTAACCCGTGGGTGGCCTCCATGCTACCAAACAAATGCAGCTTAAGCCGGCATCAACATCCTTCCAGATTTATGTTTGCACATTTATGCTTTGATGTGCTTTTTAGTCTTGGTGATTTATCTACTGGTTACTTTTTCTTGAAAATTTATTTTGTTTATGAATCTGACAAAAAGAAATTCTGTAATCGCCACAGAATCTTTGTTGTTTGTTGAAAATTGCAGTTTATCAAAACATTTGTCTATTTACTTGGTTATTTTTATTTTATGCTTTTTGAACTGATAACTAAAGATAATCTTCCCCTCCTTTACATCAGTGTTTGAGATATTATGGTTAAAGATGTGATAAGACATCAATATTGAAAATGAGCCAGCATCCGTAACACACAACAGGCCTGTGACATTTACAACAATCCCTAAAAACAACAAAAATGCCTACACTTCAAATAGCTATCAGGACATTAATGAAACTTTCTCTTTTTGTTATAAAAGTACTGCTTTTGCCTATATGACGTTCCTATAATAAGGAAACATTCTGTAGTTGTCGTTCTGTGGTCAGATATGCAAAATAAAAAAGGTGAAAATTTGGGCTGTATAATTAACACGCCCCTAACATTTATATAACTAAACTTTCACAAAATGTCCTGACAACTTTCTTGACAACATTCTTTACACATTTTGGGGAAGTTCTGAGAAAATAACGTTTGTAGCTGTGGGAGGCCCAGTTCACAACAGCACATCTTTGTACATGGTACATTTCCGTTAAGAGAGAAAAGAAACTTTGATGCTGAACTCCACAAGCTTGAACTAAACCTATATTGGTTAATCAATAAAAATTGGCATGGTTTACTTTAATCATCTGATTGCTGGATTAAATCTGCTGAATCTCTGTTCATCACACATTTATGAGTTAACAACGCCCTGTTCCCTGAGTCCTGAAACCTCTGCACTGCAGTTGCCATAATGCTTTGGCACTGTTTCAGATTTCTTCTGCTGTTCTGCAGGATGCTGTTGCAGGCTTAACTTGTAATAGAGGGCTGTTATAAAATATATCAGTATTGTAAATCCTACATATCATTTCATTGCTTATTTTGTTATATATATATATTAGATCAGTCTGAATGTAGTTATATCTTCGGCTCAAGTTAAAAGTTTTAAATTATATTGACAGCACACAATTTGTATTTAGCTCAAAGGACTCAGAACTTCAATTAGTCTTAGCTAAGCCTCAGTTGAGTTTTTGGAGAGTTTAAAGAGTTTGACTGAGTGTAAAGAACTGTGTATAGATTGTATGTAGAATATGTAGATATATATCTTTCAGGGAAGCCCTTAACACAAGGAACTTGCTGGAAATGCCAACTTGAAGTTTGCAGCCCTCTTTACCAAAAACTATGTGTGACATTATTTTCTAATCGATGTACAGAGGACCCGGCAGAAGCTCAGAGGCGATATTTCTATTTCATGACTGATTTTTAGGTTTTTATGTTTCAATGTATTTTCTTAATTGACCCGTGAAGCCCATTGGGCCGTGCCTGTATGGTTTATATGCTTAATAAAGCAAGGCAGGATAATTTTATTAGTGTAAGACATGTTCATACACATTGACAGTTAATGGTGCTTTACAGAGAGGTCAAACAGATCAGAGATCATACAGACAATAAAAATAAAAGTAAAGGATAAGGCATTAGAAGAGTTCATAATTGAAGCGTTGTTCGGAGAGCAGTAAATAGACATGTTTTTTGTCTGGATTTAAATATGATTAAAGTTTCAGCCTCTTTAATCTCTGTGAGCATGTTCCAGCTGTGGGCAGCATGGTAACTGAAAGCAGACTCATGTTTGGAGTGATTCTTAATAAGGAAAAACTGTCTTGGCATGACTTGGTTTTTAATCCTGATGTGAAAAAAATATTCCTAACTTTTAGCTTGTGTTTTTATTTTTTATTTGTCTGAAGAATTGGTTTAAAAAAAACAGATAATATGAGTTATTAAAACTTCTCCTCCCTCCTCTAAGTAGGGCATTGCATACAAAGCTTCCTCTATTGAACATGGAAGAAAATACATTTAACAAAGTCGATAACCAAAGTTCCCGGTTAACTTTTATTGACCATTAAAAAATAAGTTGTGAATTGAACATTTTCATTAGACCACCTGCTAACAAGGATGTTTTAAGTGAATTGCTTTTTTTTTACACATTAAACCACAAAGAGCAAATGTGTGTTGATGTGCATAAGTGCTTTCAAAGTGGCTAAAGTCTGTTTAAAGCATTTAACGACATCATTTCTTGCTGCCATTTTCTCAGTCATAAAATGTCTTCTTAATGCCCTTGTGTTTTCAACTAATCGAGTCTTCCCTTTCACAATGGGAGAAGCAGTCCTGACAGTCTTTCTGCAAGAGTTAAGAGATGATAACCAAAGGTTAAAGACAAATAGCATTAAGCGTTTCATTCTCAGCGCCACATTTTGAAAGATTAACCGATTAGCTCTGCACTCTGCGGCACACAATCTCATCCCGACTCTTTAGATGAAGAGATTTAAGAGTCTGGGTTTGCTCCGAGTGATCAGATTTCTTTTAAAAGTTTTTTTTCCCACTATCGTTTAACCTTTGAAAGGAGTGATGCTATTCGTTTATAGAGTGACTCTGAAAAAGGTTCTGTTCATTTTATGAGCAGATAATTGGCTTGTTGTGTAAGGTAACCTAACAAGAAATGTTATTTTCTAAATAAGAGCTGTTCCATATCCATCATCACTTTTGCACTGAAGACATGACCAAAGTGTCTGGTGCAGATACATGAAGATAATGCAGCATGATTAAACCCACTATTGGGAATGTTCAGATGAACCCGTACCTTCTGGCTTAACTTTACCATTCAATTTTATGCTCTAATTTCTGCATAGTTTGTTCCTTAGCCTACTTGCCAATTCCTGCGGGAGCTAAATTGATAGCATCTTTTGGCTTTAGACCTTCAGGGCAGTGTTCGGGTTATGATCCAGGCCTGCAAAGAGGAAGAAGGGAAGAGATAACTCACCCATGCCCTCTAGGATTTTACTGTGACTGGGGAGAGGAGAGACGAAGAAGTGCTGGCACAGTGGAGGGGAGCAGTACGAGCCCGGAGGGAGCACAGATCGCCTCGCTGCTCAGCACTGCAAGCCTGTTTAGTATTCTTGTCACGTCAGCTGGAGGGAGCGGCATTAAATTGGGATCAGGCAGATTAGAGTCTAATATAGCTAGCTATTAAAGGCTGCAAATGAGAGTGGTGGGTTAGAGCCCCTCACCCAGCCTCACAACCACTCTCAGCCTCTGTAAGGAACAAAATACATGTACACATAAAAGAACAACCATTGCTTAGTTGGCTACAAAGGATAGTAAGAGACAGGATGGGATGGGATAGGATAGGATTGGAAAGGACACGACAGGATAGGAAAGATATAATCTGGATGCTATGCGGTTGAAAATTTACAGCATCCTAATTTTGCAAAGTTGTTGTCCTGAGACCATAATTGCCAAAGATGGACTCAGAGCAACCACCAGCCATTTCTACCAGCCGGTCACAGACTGTGATGTCACTGTGTATCTTTTAACTAGTTTCAACTTCATTTGAATGGCTCTGCAGAAGAAGATACTTTCAACAGAATTAAGGATTTTAGTTTACATACTATGGCTAGGTCTAATTTAACTCACTGAAAAAAACTCACTGTTTCTGGCCTCTTCTTGTAACTGGGTTACTCCAGTTTACAGTAGAACAGCTCATTTTCAAAGCATAAACAAGTATATGAGGAAGATTTGATTGCATTAATTCTCCTGTCTCATAACATGATGGACTACATCTCTACTATGCAATGTGTAAAATTCAGAACGACCTTAGTTTGTTTGTCAAAGTACCCAGATAACAAGGTAAATTGTGAAATCTTCATACCATCCTCTTGTTTTTTTCCCATTGTGCAACATAGTAAGTACTGTAACAATTCTGAAAGTCAGTGATGAGATGTAACTGATGAAGGATGGTTACATTCTACTGAAATATGACAGATACATTACAGCTGCATTTATGTTTCTGCTATTGCGTTCTTTCTCTTTAGCAATTGTCAAGCATGTTTAGATTACAAATGTAGTAGTAATCACCAACGTCACCTTTGAAGTATTCAACTCAAGCACCTGCACCTGTTTCTACACAACACAAAACACTTTTGTCTGCACCCTGCCATTGCTGTACATGGTTTGATACTCATTTTGTTGTGCCAAGAGACTCCTTTGTTACTACTCCTTGCTCCAACATTTTTGGATTCCTGTGTGTTTTCTCTAAGTAAGGTAAGTTTTGACAGTTTGCATTTTTGAAAACAGCCTAAACCTTTCTTCAATATTCATTGAGAGTGGCTTAAGAATAAATCTTTCATAGCAGTAGTAGAATTGAAAATAAAGCAAATACAACCTAAACTAGACTATAATTTATATATAGAGTTCCCAGTTTGCAGAAAACTGTGTTGGCAGAACATATATGGATTGATCACATGTCAGGGTTCCTACGGGGTTTTAATATATCTAAAACTTTTAAAGCCCTTAAAAAGTATTAATTTCATTGTATTAGGTCTTACATTTTTTCCACCAGTCTTATTTTTCTGATGTCCATGTAAAGCTCATTTGATATGTGTTTTTGTTGTTGTTTTGAGGGTGCCAGCGATTGAGAAAATGCTTCTTAAAGAAAAAAAAGTAGAAATTATTGTTAGGGTCGCCATTTGACCTCTCTGCTCACGTCCTGCAGGCATCCTCTTTTCCCTCTTCTTGCGCTGCTGTTTGAGAAGTGTGAGCAGGCCACGCAGGGATCAGAATGCATCACATCTGCCAGCTTTGATGTCGATATCGAGAACTTCGTCCACCAGCAAGAGCAGGAACACAAGCCTTTCTTCAGCGAGGACCCGGAACTGGACAACCTGGTAAAACACCATCCATCTCTCTTCATTTCTCAAGTTCAGTTCCTAAAAAGCTTAAGAGGTAAAGATGAAACCCAATTAAATGACACCAATAGTGTTTATAAATATATTTGATTTAATATATAGTTTGCATCTCAACAAACACAGAATCACAAAGGGTAATACACAACAGACAATACAATAAAGAAATAAAGTGAGTACCATAAAAGTGCACTATTTATAGATTGATCGACAGCAAGTATTCTTGGAGTAGGGGTGGGAAAAGTAATTCCTGGAGGGCTGCAGTCCCTGCTGGTTTCTGCTGCGACACTGTTTCAAGAGACAACCAGTAGCTTCAATCAAGCCAATAGACACTTAAATAGTGCAATTAGGGAAATGAGCGATTTCTTTATTTTCAAATATTTTTGTTATAAATACTTCTATCTTTCTTGTTAAATTAAATATGTTTAAGAGATTGTTTCATTTCCGAAAAAATTTAAATTTATTAAAGTTATTCTGGGAGTGCACTGGAAAGTTGGCGCAGTGGTGGAGCTGGTCGTCTTGTAACCGGAAGCCTTGCAGTTCGATCCCCGATAGGTCCATTCTACCATTGTGGCCCTGCATTGCCCTGTATAGATGTGTTTGGCTGGTGGAGTGTGTTTGGCCACGTCCTGTCAGACTGCCCCAGGGCAACTGATGGCTACCAAGGTAGCTTATCACCAGTAGTGTGTGTATGTGGAGGTAATGGATAATGCTCTGAACATTGTTAAGCATCTTTGGAAAAGCGCTATACAAATTGAAGGCATCATTAATATTATTAATATTAATTCAGATTTTTGTAATGATTTTTTTGTGCTCGTTCACAACTTTTGTCTATCCTGTGTATGAACACTACTCTATTCGCTGTGAGTCATGCACTCAAAGAAAATGGCTTTGATCCAAGCAAAAATAAAGATGGGTCGACCTGGGTCGGATTTGGGTCACTTTAAGCTGGTGTCTGAACATAGTCTTAGAAAGACATACCAAATGAGGCATATCAAGAACACTGAGCAAGCAAGGGACAAGAAAATCATAAAAATGCAATTAAATAAAACTGTACGGTTTATACCTAGTGTTACGTCACCAAACCACTTTCTATAAACTTTTAATATATTATATGACTTTCTATATACTTTTTTGAAATATGGATTTTGTTTATGTTATTTTATTTTAAACATGAATATGTGTTTTTTTTAAGAAAATGTCATAAATTACAAAGCTTTTTTTTATTGTAGCTTTTGCTGTGTATTCCATAGTCATAGTAGTCCCATAGTGCTTTTGTAGACAAATACTGTAGCAGGCATACTACAAAATATATGGTGGGAGGTGATTGTGATGGTACCATGAAATGGCTTGAGGACCACCTGGCTGCCTGGCACACATAGCCTTTTTAAAAGTGACTGCAGTAACTTATGACATCAGAGCTCTCATGTCTGCTCCCTCAGGATTGTGTATAGCATTAGGGCTGACTTATGTATAACACAAGGCTTTATGACAACTCCTGGTGCAACATAGTAACTGCATTAACTAATAACATAAATATTATGAGGAAAGATGAGCGGGCTGTGATGCACTGTTCACATTTGGACTTTTCAGAAGTTATATCTGCTGGATGCATCTGCGCCTGCAGCTGGATTGATGTGATCTCATCTAAAGATTTAAAGTCAAACACCATTTTGACCAAAGCTAAGTTGAAGACAACTGTCAGTCAGTCATGTGATTAAACAGCGGCGACATGACAGGTGATACCAAAAACAAAGCAAGACATGGATAAAAAGATAAAAAATTACAAGCACACCACTAATAAAACGAAGAAACACATAAAATGCAGAACAAAAAAATGTTTGTGGGCGATTTTGTAGTCTGTCGCTCAAAAGGTTACAGAGACCTGCTTACAGCATCAAAATGTAAAACACACATCTTTACTGCCCTCTGCTGGTAAGTTAGTATATATTTTAAGTTATGACTGCTAACGTCGTATTCCACATTCATATTTTTGTTTTACTTTTAGTCAAATATGTCAGACATTTACATTTTACCAAATTGTCAAAAAAAAATCTAAAGTTTAGCCCTAGTTGAATAAGCAACAACGACATTGACCCACTGTCCTGTCCAGAGCTCATTTTTACTCTTTTGTTCTTCAACTTTTCCGACTCTAATAATCACTGCTCTGCTGTGGCCTGGAAGACAGTTAGCAGTAATTAGAAATGAAGGGAAGGAGGAGGAAAAAGGTCAGTGTTCATCATTAGTGCGGCACTCGGCCGGCTCTCGCTGCTCAGTCGATTAACTTTGCATCTGTGTGCTTTACGACACACTGCTCACACACAGCTCTTCCCGTCACTAACTCTTAAGAGCGACAGTTATACACTTCCTCCTCAGCTCAGAGAGATGGCATTGAGCCCTGATTAAACGAGCTGCAGTAATTGGCAGATTTATCTCCTCCTTGGCAAAGCACTTTTTAGTCCATTTAGTCGTCCTTGAGTTCTGACTTTGAATGCAGACTCTTTAATTGTTGAGTTGGAATGAGAAGTTACATTATCTGTTGTTTAACTGCATCAACTTAACTCTTAAGTGTTTCTAGTGCAGCTACACAAACTAACATTTTTCACTCTTTTCTACAAACAGTGTGTGATCACAGTATTTTGTTTTGCAATGAACCAAGCAAGTATTACTTTGTTTCTTGAAAAAAGAAATCAACAATGAATCTTTAAATTTTTTTGTATCTTTACAAAAAATACTGTTCATTCTTTTTCATTCCAAAACTGATATTATTTAGCACAGCTCTTTTTTATTTTTGCCATACTTTTTATTCCAATTCAATTTAAATTTCATTTGAATGATGTCATACATGGTGTTTAACTTAACAAGTTTCAGGAGGAGCATGTTTTACAGGTAGCGAAATCTTCTCAGGTGACATTAAGCAAGCTCGCCAATAAAAGTAGCGCTCTATTTGAGTAAAATTTTAAACCAAAAACTTGCCTCCACACCATTCAAACATGACGCATCACTTCCTGGGCCTCACCTATATATGTTTGTGATACACGCCTTAATTCAGGGTGTGTTTATTTTGTTTTGTTTGTTTTTTGTTTGTTTAGAGTTCTATGGTAGGCTTCATTTTAAACAATGACTTCTTCATGTTTATTAAGCTTTGTTGTGTTTCTGTTTTTGTTGTCTATTTGAGAATTTGCTGTTGTTTGAGGTCTTTTGTTTTGTTTGCTGTAGTTCCGCTTATTGTTTAGTTTTGTTGTGATTAGTTGCGTTGTTTCTTTGTCACAATGATTTCATTTTGTTCTGTTCCGTTTTATATAAATGAAAAAAAAAAAACCTATAATGTACAAGCTTGTAGTATTGCTGTATTTGTCGCAGATGGTGAAGGCAATCCAGGTGCTACGGATCCACCTGCTGGAGCTGGAGAAGGTCAATGAGCTCTGTAAAGATTTCTGTAACCGTTATATCACCTGCCTCAAGACCAAGATGCACAGCGACAATCTGCTCCGTAATGACCTGGGTGGCCCCTATTCCCCCTCACACACCAGCCTCAGCCTGCAGCAGGTGAGCAGCTTTTGTCGCAGCTCTAGATTGAAGATTTAATCAAACAAAAACAGACTTTCATTTGAATGCGCACAGTCTCACCGCCGTAACATTTACCCTCAGAAGAAAACAATATGCCCTCTCAAGGGTGCGAAAGGTCATTTCTGGCCTGCCCTACTCGCCTCTGCTGAACTTTACTGACCTCTTCGTGAGGAGACTTCAACCTCACACTTCAAACGATTGATTGTGGTTGAAGAGAAATGTCTATCAAATTATCCGAATATTTTTAATTAGCCGCATTTATGGTTAGATCTTGTAACACACTGAGTTATCACCTGGTTGGTTGGAAAGCTGCTGTGTATTGTTTTGGTAATTTACTTTTGATATGATCATTTATAAATATACATATTGACACTTGTAGGAAACTCACAATTGAAGATTGTTATCACAAGCTTTATTGTTGAACGCTGCAGTTTTCCGAAACATCTTACATCGTGTTCTAAGACCGTTAGGATGCACCCCCCAAGGAGGAGCCCAGCCACAGATATTCATGAAGTTAACGAAGGGTCAGCCTAGCGCAGCATAAAACAGTCCTTATCAAGGTGTTCCCAGACCTGATGGATTAAGATCCCAGTGGGGGGCATCAAAAAATAGTCTACATCAATACAACAGTGATAAAAAGTGGTTGCAATATAAAAGATGTATGTTGTAAAATCATCGATCTTAAATGTGTAATCCTACAGAGAAATCGTGCAGATTATTGCTGAACAGAAACCAAAGAAAAGGGACCTCTTTAAAACGGTCGGAGCATCTACAAAGTCAGTTACATGATATTTAGATTTGTAAGTCAAAATTTTTACAATAGACAGAGGATATGATAATGATTTTATGTAAGGTTTACAGCTCGCCAACAAAGAGGTAAAATGACGAAAAATAGAATATTTTGGAAGGTTAGAGTTTTCTCCAAAGTTATTCCAAATATTTTCAGTTTAAGTTATGTATTTGTGTTATTAAATATTATATAGTATTTTTGTTGTGTTAATTGCTTGGCATGTGTATATTTGACCTTACATATTTGAAATAAATAGTATAAAATACAACACATAAAACATTTATAAAGACAATAACATTTGTGTTCAGTTTTGATTAGTTTTCATTCACTTAAACACCAGTGTTCATCAGGTTTTTTTGCGAAACTATACTCTTGTGACATTTTTCTTTAAATCTCTTCATTTCATTTCATCAACAGATCATGTTTTGATTATACCTTAAATTTGAGATTAAAATAGTTTCTGAGGGTCTTTACAAAGTTCTAAAATAATCCAATAATCCTTGCAGAGTGCGAAATTGTAATGGACTTAACTTATGTACTTAATGTAGTTAACAATAAAGTAGTAACAATAAAATGTAGTAACAATAAAATGAGATTTTCTCCCGCTCTTCTCCCAGGAGCTGCTCCAGAGCTCGTCCCCATCACTCACTTCCGTCTCCAGCACAGTAAACTCCTCTGGGATTGCGGTCCCCGCCGGTTCACTGCAACATAACAACATCTCCATGACAACCATCAATTCTCAGGTGGTCTCAGGTGAGGACGACCACCATCTTTCCACCCCTCCCCCACCGGACTAGTGCTTTTCTTTAACACACCAAAGATGTCTTCTGAAACAGTTGTCAGTTATACTTAAATACATATTTAAGGTTTAACGTGTGTCTGATTATAATGCATGATATTAAATCTCATGCAAAAGTAAACAACCCATATCTTTATTGCCAAAATTATTGGTACGTAATAAGAAGTGATATTGATCTTCTGGCTCTCCTGAACATGACAAACTAAATTTTACTTTAAAAACTTTCCATATTTGTTATATTCATGAGTTATAAACTCCCAATTTGGGTGCGTCAATGATTCAGGCTGATTTAGGGGTGTGTTGCTTAAGTGAATGTCTTGCCTCCTCCCGCCGACTGAACTGGAGTAAAATACTTAAGCGAAAGGAGCAGCCATGCAACTCAACCATACATGCAGGAGCCTCTGTGCTCATCTTGGGTTAGATGATGAAGACTTCAGTGCTGAGATTTACTTTTTGAAATAGGGTGTTTGTTCTTTTGGACAATGCTTCTACTCCTTCTTTCGACTTGCACAAGCAGATAACAGCAGGCACAACATCCCAGTAAACAGAAAACTAATGTGCGTCTGTAAATATTCATGTGTGGGGAAATGAACTTCTGCAGTAAAATAAGTTCTCTAAAAAACTCTAAAAAAGTTGTATACACGGCATTAGTGCAATATCTTACCAGTGTTTCTATAGTTTTGACTCTTTAAACAAAGGTATAGTGTACATAACTATAGATAGTATGCCTCAAAATCGGCCAAAGGTACAGATTCGTCAGATTTTTTTTTTACCTAAATGAGCTTGTCTCATCTTTTTAAACTACTTGTGAAAATGTGGTATTTCATTTAGTTTTACACTATGTAAATCACTAGTTTCAACTATCTTCTTTTTTAAAGTAGTATTCATAAATTCTTCATAAATTTAGGTTTGAAAAGGTTTGATTAACAAACAAATCATAAATGGTTATATTTTATTCCATAAAATCACTCTCCAAATATAATGTGCATATGTCATTTATGTTTGTGTAATGCTCATGTCTTCATTGGTGTTTTTAAAAGAATTGTGTGCAATTGTAGGTATTGGATTACAAAATCTACGCACAAGACCTTAACGGACATGACTTCTTTGCGTTTGTGTACGAGTAAAACTTCAAAATGCACGATTGACTGAAAACACACGGCAAAAAACCAGACCAGAAAACCAGAAATATACAACCTCAAATTCTCTGTGAAAGGCTTTTCGCAATTTTATTCCATGATTTTTTAACTGCGCTGCTTCTTGCAATATATTTTTAGCCTTACCTTTTTTTTATATGTAAAAATAATTTTCAAGCTGTCTTTTATTCGAGAATCTCACAGAAAACAGCACATTGATGTTATGAAATAAAAGAGTCTAATTACTGCGAAATGGAGCTAATTAGCAGCAAAACAAGACCTCGTTGTTGTGCTCTTGAGCCGTTCAGAATGGGCTTTTGTTTTGTGTTGGCACAGCGAGCGGGAGGAGAATTGATGCACTTGTGCTCTGTGGACTAATTACACAGGGTTTTCAGGGGCAGGTGAGTCTGTGATAACCTCAGCTCAGTGTGTGTTTGACTGTTCCCCTCAGGTGGGACCCTCTATCAGCCGGTGACGATGGTTACCTCACAGGGGCAGGTTTTAACCCAGGGGCTACCCCAGGGAACCATTCAGATCCAGAATCAGGTGAGGAGAAAGATCTGTAGAAAACACTCTTGATAAGGAGACAAGTTGAGCTTGACTTATGATCAATCAATCAATCAGTTTTTATATAGCGCTTCTTTAGCAATTGCTTTCAAAGCAGCTTCACAAAGTCCCCGTGAGGATCAGGTAGAGTAGATAGGAGTTCAGGTGCTAATCACCTCCCCAGCATAAAGTATATACAAACTTAAAATCCATCGACGAACGGTTCGCCAGACAGGACCTGAAAAAAACTAAACCAAAACAAAACTAAACAAACAAAGACAAAACAGGAACTAACAAATGGAGAAACAACGGTTAGAAAACTGTATCACAGACAACAAACAGGTGATGATGAGGATGATGATGAGGGTGCTGGTGAAAGGAATATCTTTTAGTCCTACTCACTACCATGTCTACAATAAATCAATACATTTTGACAGTCATGAACACAATGCGGGGGTGAATTTTGAAACATTTGTTTAAGATATATTCAACCAATACCTTCAACCAATCAGACATCTATGTTACGCCTATGTCCTGAATCTCTGGACCAATTTTTGATTAACAGGAAGTGATGCACATCGACAAAGGCGATGGTTGGCTACACTAATTTTTTACCTTCTTCACTGATCATATGAAACATCACATATGCTACGCCCATGTTATATACAGTCAATGACTGAAACGTCGATCAAAATACAGTGGTGTGAAAAACTATTTGCCCCCTTCCTGACTTTTTATTCTTTTGCATGTTTGTCACACAAAATGTTTCTGATCATCGAACACATTTTAATATTAGTCAAAGATAACACAAGTAAACACAAAATGCAGTTTTTAAATGAATGTTTTTATTATTTAGGGAGAAAAAAAATCCAAACCCACATAGCCCTGTGTGAAAAAGTAATTGCCCCTGCACCTAATAACTGGTTGGGCCACCCTTAGCAGCAATAACTGCAATCAAACGTTTGTGATAACTTGCAACAAGTCTTTTACAGCGCTCTGGAGGAATTTTGGCCCACTCATCTTTGCAGAATTGTTGTAATTCAGCTTTATTTGAGGGTTTTCTAGCATGAACCGCCTTCTTAAGGTCATGCCACAGCATCTCAATGGGATTAAGGTCAGGACTTTGTCTAGGCCACTCCAAAGTCTTCATTTTGTTTTTTTTTCAGCCATTCAGAGGTGGATTTGCTGGTGTGTTTTGGGTCATTGTCCTGCTGCAGCAACCAAGATCGCTTTAGCTTAAGTTGACGAACAGATGGCCGGACATTCTCCTTCAGCATTTTTTGGTAGACAGTAGAATTCATGCTTCCATCTATCACAGCAAGCCTTCCAGGTCCTGAAGCAGCAAAACAACCCCAGACCATCACACTACCACCACCATATTTTACCGTTGGTATGATGTTCTTTTTGTGAAACGCTGTGTTACTTTTACGCCAGATGTAACGGGACACGCACCTTCCAAAAAGTTCAACTTTTGTCTCGTCAGTCCACAAGATATTTTCCCAAAAGTCTTGGCAGTCATCGAGATGTTTTTTAGCAAAATTAAGACGAGCCTTAATGTTCTTTTTGCTTAATAGTGGTTTGCGTCTTGGAACTCTGCCATGCAGGCCGTTTTTGCCCAGTCTCTTTCTTATGGTGGAGTCGTGAACACTGACCTTTATTGAGGTAAGTGAGGCCTGCAGTTCTTTGGATGTTGCCCTGGGATCTTTTGTGACCTCTCGGATGAGTTGTCTCTGCGCTCTTGGGGTAATTTTGGGCGGCCGGCCACTCCTGGGAAGGTTCACCACTGTTCCATGTTTTTACCATTTGTGGATAATGGCTCTCACTGTGGTTCGCTGGAGTCCCAAAGCTTTAGAAATGGCTTTATAACCTTTACCAGACTGATAGATCTCAATTACTTTTTCTCTCATTTCTTCCTGAATTTCTTTGGATCTTGGCATGATGTCTAGCTTTTGAGGTGCTTTTGGTCTACTTCTCTGTGTCAGGTAGCTTCTGTTTAAGTGATTTCTTGATTGAAACAGGTGTGCCAGTAATCAGGCCTGAGGGTGGCTACAGAAATTGAACTCAGGTGTGTTAAACCACAGTTAATTTATTTTTTAACAAGGGGGGCAATCACTTTTTCACACAGGGCTATGTGGGTTTGGATTTTTTTTCTCCCTAAATAATAAACACATTCATTTAAAAACTGCATTTTGTGTTTACTTGTGTTATCTTTGACTAATATTAAAATGTGTTCGATGATCAGAAACATTTTGTGTGACAAACATGCAAAAGAATAAAAAGTCAGGAAGGGGGCAAATAGTTTTTCACACCACTGTATGTGTTGCAAATGTTTTGATTATTTTGCACATTCAATGGTACTGCAGGTTTTTGCAGTTCTTTATTTCCATTTGCAAAATAGATTTTATCCCTCATTAAAATATTTATTTTGGTTTGCATTTTTATTTATGCTTTCTCAAATATTTGTGTTGCATTTGCAAACCTTTAGACCCCTTTAGATTGCTTCCATAAGGAAAGCGTTATTTTGAGTGAGCTGTAGCAATAAGAAACCTCATACAGTAGAAACACCAGCGAGATGATTCTGCCGTGACTATGTTTGACATAAAACAGCAATTGCTAATAACTCTCTTAATAAACTGCTACTCGGAAGTGTGAATAAGGTCTATTTAAAGTAGAGGAAGCATGTGCCTTTCTTAAAATTAGATCGCTTGTCTGCTAATTTGAATCAGCATTGACCTTCGTTTCAGAAACACAAGCAGAACAAATCTCAGTTCTGTTCTTTCAATTATTAATTAATCAATTCAGATGTAAATTACCTCACCAGAGCTAATGCTAAAGTAATGTGGGCATAAGATTACACGTAATTTGATCTCCATGAGTAAGATCTCAAATGGTAATACAATCTGCTTCGTGTGTGCTTGAGTGTCCATCGTTGAAATGCATCAATAAACTGGTGTGTACTTCATGTGTATAATAAAAAAAGCGATTCATCCGCATGCAAATTCTTAATTTTTTTAATTCCAAGCCTGTTTCAGGTGAGTTCTCTTTTTGATAGGCAGCTGGAGTCAGTGTGGAAAGATGTCTCTGGGCCGAGGCGCTGCTCCACACACAGGCTGGGAATAGAATTGTGCCCAAAACTACGTCTACGACAAGCTTTCAGTAATAATAGCTCTACATGAAGCCTCCAATTAATTCCCCCCTGCTTCCTCAATCACGCACACTTTCTCCCAGCCTCTGTGTCTGCTGTGTGTTTTAAGTCGAGGAATGAGGGAAGAACCACATGACACCCAGCTGCAAATGTGATGTTGTTTTTAGAGCTTGATAATTATTTATTTATTTATTTAAAATAAATTAAACCAGGAGGGATGTGCTGCTTTTTATGGGTTTCAGTGGCAACAGAGTTAATTGTCCTTATTTTCAAAGTGGCATCCTTCCACACCCTCTACTTTTTTTATTAATTTATGCATATGTGCACAGCGCGTTGGTTGATACTTCTCTGAAATGTTAATATGCTAGTCTCAAAATAGCGTAACATAAATTAAATAAGCAGCTAATTTAGCATGCGTCATTTAGATACACTCTCTCTCGCATTTTTTCCCTATTAATCATACTCAAGAGCTTCCAATAACTTTGATGAAAAGATGAAAAATTGACAGCATTTTCAACCGCTCTTTACTTGATGAAATCTTCTATAAACGTCCCCTCCTTCGCTTTAATTTTAGGTGTCATTACTCCCATTGCGTTGCTATGGTGACTGAATGCATTCCTGCCCTTGCAAAAGAAGTGGTGACTGGCGACCCTCTTTGTTTCCGTGGTAACTCTCCCTCCCTCTTCCACCCTCACTTTCTCTCTCCTTCCTCCAAGGTGAACCTGGACTTGTCCTCACTCTTGGATGGCGATGACAAGAAATCGAAAAACAAAAGAGGGGTCCTTCCTAAACATGCCACCAACATCATGCGCTCATGGCTCTTCCAGCATCTTATGGTGAGGAAAGTAAAGGATAAATATGGTTCTGTTTCATAGGTTTTCCCTTGGATGAATTTTTGAAAGGAACTGTTTAGCTCCTTTAAGGAATAAGCATTTGTTGTGTGTTTAAACAACCGCTTTCCTTCTTCTTCAGTAAAACCTCACTCACATTATTGCCAATTTACAGACCACATCTTAAAATATTGTGTCTCTTGTGGAGTGAACTGATGTAGTGTTTCCTCACAATCCACTCCTCTCCATTACCGTATGTTTGCACAAGCGATGTTGTTAGATTTCTGTGATCGCATGTTAACATTTCTTGTTTTGTTGAGCACATGGCTCTGATCTGTTTTCATGTGCCTTGCATGTTGGCCTCATCGTTCTTGTTACCTTGCAACTGGCTCATTTGCCCCACCTGTCTACCTTAGCAATCTATTGCTTGGGTTCCCCTGGTTGATCTGTCCAGTGCTGGATCATCTTGTTGTAATTTATTGACATAAATCCTTGTTAGTCCCCAGAGTCATGTCAGGTTTTGTTTCATGAGTTTATTTCAGGGTTTCTCTCATTTTAATTGTAGTTCTATGTACTTTTTTTCAGAAAATAGTTGTTATTAGTTATTTTATACAATCACGTGTTTGCATTTTTGTTTTACTTTATGTTTGAAACAAGGAAATTGCTTTATAATTGCTATTTTGCAACTAGTCTCAGCCTCAGACGTCTTGCCATGGAATGTTGGCTAAAGATCTGATGGGTTAGGTGAATTTTAATGGCAGCACTTCAATAATCTCAAAGTCTTTCCATAAGATTTCTTGCAACTGGACCAGAATGTCAACTTACCTAGCTCCGTAGTGTAAATGATTTTAGCTGACTTATAAAATAAAATTCAATAGCTACAGTACAGAAAATGTGTTTGAGGAAATTGTGTTGTATTTAGAGTCTGTTTTTTTGTTTTTTGTAATATGAGAAATATAGTATAAACAAACAAATAAGTTTTGAAACTTAAGTAAAATTGTGAAAATAATTTCCAATTGATCCTTTAATGGAAATAAAATAGACTTCCTTTAAACTAAAGTTAATGCAGTCAATTATCTCTGAAACATATAGGGTGAGTCAAAAAGTAGGAAATGATGGAACTGGGTGAGAATTAATCAATGTGAAGAGTCCTTAACAAACTTTAGAGCTTCCTTAAATCGAAGACAGAAAGAGCTTAGCTCTCCGTATCTTCTTTGCAGAGTTCTTGATTTTCAAAGTTGTGGTATTCTTATTTAACTACCCTGTATTTTTTAAAAATGTCTTGTTCTTCACATGATTTTTTTTCAGCATCCTTATCCTACAGAAGATGAGAAAAGGCAGATTGCTGCACAAACCAATCTGACCTTGTTACAAGTGAACAACTGGTAAGAACAACCGCTCTCTAGCTGTAGTATTTTTAAATCTCCAGCATACGGCTGCCATCTAATGGCCACCCCCAACATCACACTCTAGTGTAATAATTTGGAAAGTCATCTTCTTAACAGAGTGCTTCTTCTCTCCTGCCTTGAAGGTTTATCAATGCTCGCAGACGCATCCTTCAGCCCATGCTGGATGCTAGTAATCCTGATCCAGCTCCCAAAGCAAAGAAGATGAAATCCCAGCACAGACCCACGCAACGCTTCTGGCCTGACTCTATTGTAGCCGGAGTCCTGCAGACACATGGAGCCCACACGAACCACGGCGACAGTGAGTCATGAACAGTTTACAAGTGTGTCCTGTTAAAAATAGCCATGCGTTATATGGTTTAAGTAATCAACATTCATCTTTTTATTACATTTTTTTGTTGTTGTTGCTAGATTTGCATTTGTTTTAATAGCAAACAAGACAGCAATAAGTATGAAGCAAACCGGGTGAGGGGGAACTCGAATTTTTTTTATTACAAACAAAGTATTTATTGAAATCATGTGTATACTTAATTTTAATTTATATGTTATTCCAAACTATAGTATAACTTGGTAATTAATTTTTTAAAGGGTTACATTCCAAAGCTACATTTCTAGATTTGAAATTCAAAATGTAGTTTTATTCACTAGTATTTCTGCAACTATGTTGTATCCAAGACTTACAATGTTTATGAATAATAAAAAAATAATAATAATAATTTCACAGCATTCAGAGTTAAAACTTAAAATTTTTTGACACCTACGGTAAAACATTCTGAATATCACATTTTAATAGACATATGGACATAAGAACTTTGAATTTGAATAGACATATTTTATATTTATTCATATTAGTTTTAAATAAGTTACAATTTAGTTCAAACAATTTAGTTAAAAAAGATGTTTCAAGAAATTATTTAGACATAAAATGTTCTAGCACAATATAAACAATTTACCTAATTCTCCTATTTATGAGGAAAGAGAAATAAATGCGTTATTTTAGCTAATTTATTCACTAGTTTATAAAATATTTTCATCAAACAACATTCATTTAAAACTGTCACAAGACTGGAAAGTACAGATAAATTCATAACTCAGTACTTTATTGGGCAACGGCCTAACGAGTCACCCAATCAATCAATCAGGAGAAAGAAATTGGTTGCTTTTTTGCAGAAAACATTGTTTTGTTAGTGTTGTTGTTTTTTTTTTCTTTTTGTCATTAAGAATGACAGTTTATGGAAACTGTTGTGATATCTGGTGATTGATGCACATTTCTTTTTTTGTGCTTATATATCTGGCAGAACAACAAAAAAGTAAATTGGAAAAAGTCTTGTTGTAGAAATAAGTGCTAAAGCTCATCAACATTTATATCAACACACATCTTCTGAATTAATTAAGCTCCTTGAACACATTAGTATCTTATATTATTAGTCATCTCTGGGTACTTCATGTCTGCGATCACAGATTCTGTCTCTGCCTGCTAATAACATTTATTTTACTTTTGAAGCTCAAAAGAATGCAGAAAATAACTCAAGTTGTTGCCAAAGACAGAAACAAACACACTTGATGCTGTTAAAGGGCTTTCTGTATAATAATAATAATAATATAAACTTTTATTTTATGAAGCGCTTTTAAAGCTGGCTTCCCAAAGCGCTGTACAGAGAACAAAGTAAAACACCACCAAAAAAGTACATTAACAACAGAGATAAAATGAAGAAAAAGTCAGAAAAAAGAAATTAAATTCCAGAGCTAGGTAAAAGCAATATAAAGTATAAAATGTAAACAATCATAAACCAGTTAAATAAAATATTATATTTAAAAATGGTGTAGCTTTGTGCGTCCCTGAGCTCACCCGGGAGAGAGTGTTGGCGTGCTTGGAGCAGACAGAAGCTTAGACGGTGAAAAGTGGAGCGAACGAATCGGGTTGTAAGTGATTAAAAGATACGACAATTACTCAGGGGCCAGACCAAGTAGTGCTTTATATGTGAGGTTAAAATCTACACAGAAGCGGACCGGGAGCAAGCGCAGTGATGTAAGAACAGGTGTGATGTGTTCATGTTTTCTGGTCCCGGCCACGACAAGAGCAGCTGAATTCTGAACATACTGCAACCAGAGTAGACCTAGAAACCCAGAACAGGAGAGCATTGCAGTGATCCAGACCTAACCATATAAAATCTGTGGAGTTCAAGGGGTTAATGTTAGTTTGCATTCCTATTTTTATATAGCTAATCTCGATAATCTGTGCAAAATACATTAAGAAAAGTGATTTACTGATTGAAATGTTTTGTATTATGGCCATAAAGTATTGTATCCCATATACAAGTTTCTTTGCAACAAATTCAACTTAATACCGATAGTTTTAAAAAATATATGTTTATGTTCATCTGTTAGACTCTCTGGGCCTGGACGCCCTGCAGTCCCTCTCCTCAGATTCAGCCACCCTGGCAATGCAGCAGGCCATGCTGGCCGGAACAGACGACTCCATGGATGGCACAGAGGATGAGGATGAAGAAGAAGAAGAAGAGGAAGAGGACGGACTCGATGAGGAGGAAGATGACGAAGAAGACGATGAATGCCGCAGACAGATGGTTCGCAGAGACCTGGGCCTCAATCACAATGACGGGCTTGAATAACAACGTAATTGACTCAACTTTTACTTAACTCCATGGCAACACAGCAGAGGAATGCCATGAAAAAGGAAGAGAAGGGCTGTCATGACCTACAAAAATTGACAGATTTTAAGGGAGAACTGAAAATGGTTTTAAAGAACAAACTTTTAGATCTCTTAAGCAACCGGTCATCCTACTCTCACGAGAATATTCCATCTAGGCCTTACTTTCTGTAACGTCTCTTTGGTTCTCAGGTGTCTTAGCATGACATAATGTCGACTTCTTACATCATATTGAAACCATGCAACGAGATGTTTTAGGCATGTTTTTATTTCTTGTTTTGTTTTATATTTCTAGAATGAACTAAATAATCAGTCTTGAGAGTTCTAAAAGATCTGATGCCTGACAGCACAATGTTTGTACATTTGATAGTGATACATTTTTTTTTTTCTCCAGACACTCCATATTTATTTTCTGCACTGTTAGAAGACAGTGGCACAATCAAGATCGATGCGCCCGCTAATGCATGATGGGAGTGTTAAGCATCTCTTCCAGACAAGAGAATGCTTGCTCGCTTTGGAGATTGCAGGGAAGCAAAAAAACTTATTTTTCAGGTGCGTGCCACACACTGAGACCCTTTTTATTTGATGTGAAGGACAAAAGCAAAACTGTGAAGGCGTTTCAAAGCTTCCCGGCACTCGGATGGAATCACCTGATGTGAAATTTAAAAAAGACTGAGGAAGGATGTCTGAGACTTTTATTGCAGTTGGTCTTTGTGAAGTCCATGTTTCTCACAATCCTCTTCTTTGTTGTTTTTTTAATGGTTCTTCCAGGGCAAATGAGGAAGAAAGGGAGATTTTTATGGATTTGTTTGTATACATTGTTGTCATAATCTATTGTGTTTCAGTAGAGCATTTTGATAATTAAAGCGATTACTCTTGTGGATTTGAGTGTTATTTAACATCCTCATGAGAAGTATTCATTCGAAGTCTTTGCTTGCTCAATCCGGTTGTAGGACAGATTGACACTGCATTTTCAGTTTTGAAAATAGAATGTTCTAAATCGTAACTAATATACATTTACATCCAAAGTTACTTCCAATACTGGGGTAGAATATTAGTAATTTGACATTTAGTAGTTAGTAAATGCCATTTACATAGAGGTGATCTAAAAAACAAGGGCTTTAGAACAATTGGAATAATCAGAATTCATCCATGATATGGATGTTTTATAATGTAAAACTGTCTTAGATTTACATCTAGATTTATTCAGGGCTGTTGCTAGACACTAAAGGGCCCTAGACAAGAAGGGACCATTGGTATGCCAAGCACATACACATCTATCATAATTATTACACAATAATAGGGGAACCTGATCTCGCCAATCTGTAAAAACCATAAAGTTCAAAAGTATGGCATTACTGAAAACTAGAATTATGTACTCTCATTATATTTTAAGGAATACCAATAAACATTTTAGATTGATGATAACTATGCAATGCAAATGTTGCCAGTCCACAAATGCAAAAAATTAAATAGGTTACACAATCGTGGTTGAAAGAAACGTACAAATTTCAAATGTTACATGTACAAATTAACCTTGTTTTATTAGCAACAGCTTTAGATACTAAAACATTAGTTAAATAAGGTTTTCGGAAGTTTTATCTGTGAATGATTTGAACTATTAAAAAATTCACTCTGATTGTCCAAATTATTGGAAGTAGTTCAAACCTGTCTGATTTGGGGACCCTTGCACTCAAAGCCCCGGACAATCACCCAGTTTGCCTATCGTGTTGAAAGGGTCCTGCATTTATGTCTCTAGCAGACACTTTTATCCAAGGCTACTTCCATTAAAGGAAAATGCAAAAGGAAAATGTGGTACATAAGTGCAAACTCAAGTACAGTGTCCACTTACAAATGATCTCAAGCAATCAATCACCTGAACAAAGACGTGCTCTGAGAAATGATCATGAAAAGACAATAAAACATGATATAACATTTTATGCTGGTCTCTTTTAGTTGAAATTCTTCCTTCAATAAGGAAAAACACAGATAAAGACTTGCTGGTTGGTTTTTCTTCGCGTTCCTCTGGGGATTAACATCTTCCTGACAGCTCAGTAAAGCTCTTTTTGCTCAACTGAAATAAATAATTGTGTTGTTATGACTATTTCTAACAATTGTTATAACTATTTCTAACAATATTCATCAAACCGTGTAGTCTTTAATTTAGCTGCAGAATTTTTTTTATTAGACCTTGGAAGGATACCAAAGTTTCTAAAAACATATTAACCCTTTATAATAAGAACAGAAACACAACCAATAGGAAATGGAGGAACATGCAAACAGCACTCGAAAGGGCCAATGCAACCCAATGATAGGTTTAAAGAGTGTTGCAAACTCCAAAAAATATTTGTTATGAAAGAAAAGATAAATTGATACAGTATTTTATGCGTCAAGTTTCAGGTTTTATATGTCATATTGAGAAGGGAATTCCTGGGGATGCACTTCTCTATAAAAACGCTGTTTATTAGATTCAAAACAAAAATGCTTCCCCTCAAATTACCCTTTTTTGCTAAAAAAAAAAACATTCTCCTAAGATTTCGAATCATGGTTAAGAACAGCTGAAAATTTATAGTGGAGAGAAAACGTGCTTGTTCATTATCAGCCTACTGAAGGATACTTTAAGTATATCGGTGCCAGACATCAAATTGATTAAAAACACTGACAATTAAAGCCAACAAAACCTTGTTTACTTTCTGACCAGACAAAAATGGCACAAACAAAATTATTGCATTTGTTCTTTTTATTTGGTTGTCATTTAGTTGGGGTCCATACTGTTTTATCGTTAAAACCAAAAGTTTAAAAATATATCTTTGCCTCTGAGTGCATTGCATGGGTTTTCACCAAGAGGTTTCTGAACAGATAAACAGGGACTCCACTGCTGGGAACCCGTTGTTTTGTCTCTGTCTCAGACCATGTTTAATTCATAGATGGATGCTCTACATACAATTTTAATGCAAAGGGTTTTATCTTCGATATTCTTATGAAATAATACTATTATTTACAAATAAATGTTAAATGAAACTTCCAGCATATTTTAACCTGAAATTAATTTGTGCTTTCAAATGTCTCCATTAGAAAACCATAGATATAATTTTTGGTCTGAATGGTTTTGCTTGGCACCTCTGCTTTAAACGCTGAGACTGTTCCTCCACTCCACAATTCAATTATCTTGCAATATTTTAAGATACAAAAACTGCTACGCAAGATGTTTGCTGAATACTATCCTGACCTCATGCATAAATGCATTACAAAGGGATACTTTTTTAGTCTGAAACTATCTATAACTTGAAGAGGTTTTTTTTTTAATGTTTTGCTACTTTTAATGTTTAAAAAGGAAGTTTAATTATGTCCATGGTTGCAATCTCGTCTTAAATGAGTGAAACACAAGAACTCGAATGTTTGAAACATTCTAAATCTCTGTGTGCTTCTAAAATAATAGTCTCTGTGACTCTATAAATAACATGGAAAATGACAGAGGTAGGAAAAGCCACAAGGTCTATATGGTATAAATTAAACCGACTGGAGCGATTTTTAGATATGCACGCCATCTCCACCCTCTCTCTCTCTCTCTCTCTCTCTCTTTCTCCCGCTACCTCTCGGTTTATCTCTCTTTCTCTCCCTCTCTCTCTTTCTCTCTTCTTTCTGCTTTTTGACAACCAAACCTCTCTCTAGCTTCTTTAATTAACTGAAAGCGGCCCAGTCCAGCCTATCATTTTAAGTGGGCTCCACCTTTTCTGAAGTTTCAGGCCAGCAGTCATCTCTCAACCAACAGGACCAGTTTGCTGCTGAATTGGTCCCCAGCAAATTTATCCTCTGGTACTGAAACGCCATAAGGTATGGTAGAAAATGTCTGCATTTAAGACCTTTTAATACAAGGCCTATATGTTGATTAAGAGTGTCTTTCTGTTTATTTCTGTTTAAGAGTGTTTATTTCTGTTCTGAATTGAAGAAGAGGTCACGGCTGCTCTATTTGTGTTCTTTTGAGTTTTAAAGCATTCTAATCCCTTAGATGTAAATCTTCTGCGAGGGTTAAATGGTTTCAATTGGTGGTTAATCAACATTAAAAGAGTTGAATGTTTAGCACTGTGCCATTTAATGATCATTAGTAAATGTGCATCAGTGGTTTGGTGGCTATCATCTTCCTCCACATTTATCTAAGAAATGGAGTGAAAATTGCTACTAATGGACTCATTTCATGCAAGGTTTAATTTGATCTTTCATCATCATGAAATTCTTGGAGTGTTTTCGGTCTGTATCCCTAAATCACTTGTTTATCAAATTATCGAAACTTGATGTGGAAGCTCATGCTGTTTTTGATGAACTTTATGAATGTGATTTAGCTTTTCTATTGCTCTTGTCAGGTTGCCAGCATGTCTATCGCCAGTACTGCCGCCCAAGCTATGCTCTCCGATGCCCTGCTGAAGGAAAGTCATGGGGACAGTCGCATCCGACACCTGGAGCTGGATTTGCCATTAGATAAAGTCATCAAGTTCATTTCCGTGGGCCTGCCACTGCTTCTGGTGTCCATGGCGTTTGCCAGAGAGATTTCTATGGGTGAGCAGATTTTATTCTTCCGTCTGTCTTTCTCTATGATGTCAGTGTTGGTAAGACAGGACCCCAGAGCAGCTCAGGCACTGCAGTCATTTAACTAACTCCCGAGTTAATCGACTCACCATTAGCTGGAGCGTTGAGCTGATGGAGCGCTGAATCTAATTAGAGTTCATCAGTGGGGACCGCCGTGTCTGATTTGCCTCGGTAGGGGAAAACTGGATCTGAAATGTACAGGAAAGGCTCAAAAGTAACATTTATTTACAATAGATTCTATAAATTAATGAATCCATGATACAGCAATCACCTGGATAAGAAGTCAAACTGAGTGTGAGCTGTCTTCAAATAGCTTTTTGTCTTATGTTATAAATACATTAATTTAAAAGACTGTACAACTTTATGCTTGGAGAGAACCCAAACAGAATGTTATAATTAGGGATGCAGTGATTATACATTTTTGTTGTATTGTTAGAGAAATAATCATCGTTGTAAAGATAATTTGTCATAAATAATGTCATTTTTAATTCTTTAACGCTGTTAGTTAATAACATCATTTCTTTGCTTTGTATTTATCTTTAGGTTGTATTTATTGCTGCTCAGTAAACAAATAATGCTGAAAAATTATATAATAATAATAATAATAAAAACAATAGACCCTCCCCCTGTATAATTTAAACAAATAAATATAAATATGAATGAAAATTAATAATACAGTACACTGATAATACAAAAAAAAATCTCTGGGGCTGAATATTAGCAACCTATAATGGAACAAATCAAAACTGAAAAGATGCAAATTAAATTTCCATTCAGTTCATATTATAGATAATAATGTATGCAATATATATTCATAAAATATGCATAAATCACTTCACTTCTGCTAAACACCCTTTCTGAGGGCACACCCGCTACAAGTACATTGTCTTCTATGTTGCTCTGGTTATTCCTTGTGTTCACCAAAATATTAAACTAGTTCACAGTTGGCAAAACTTTTTAGTTGCAGCACAATTCTTCACAAACTATGATTAATTAACCATGAGAAACTAAATTGTGTGTAATAGTAAATTCGCTTAAATGTTGCATCCCTAGTCATAATAGAAATGAAATAACCCAGCAAATACAAAAAAAAATGTCTGAATGAAAGTTGCATGATTTGCAAGTGATTTGCATGTTATGTCAATGGGTAAACATGATCTTGAATCTTCTCGTGTGGAGAAAGTGTTGGGATTGTGGATACTGTGGTGTGATTAATGGAGACACTTTTTTCAGACATGCAACTTCAACCAGTTTTTTTTATAACCATTTTTAATAACCTTTGTCAAATCTTCTCCCTGATATCTCCCCCTTACTTTTCTGTCTACACTCGCCAATGTTGAACCCATTAAAGCAGGGTTCCTCAAATCTAGTCCTGGGGTCAGCAGCCCTGTGAATGGACCTCCAGAACCAGATTAGGAGACCCTTAAAAAGTATAAAAGTATCAGCATAAAAGTATCAGAAAGCCGTAAAACAAAATTATTTTGTTTTTACTGTCATTGACCTTCCTTCCTCCCTCTGCTTAAGCTCATTAACTTCCCTTTGTATACTCTCATCCCTTCAAAAAAGAAACAAAAATAGACAAAAACTCTCAAAACAAGTTTTTCCAAGCTAGAAAACAAGACCACTTGTGACTAGATACAAGTTGGAATATTCTAGTTTCAATGCATTTTCACAGCTTGTAAAGAATTGTGAATTTTTTTTCTAATTTTAAGAATTCTTCCCAAGTCAAATTTGCTCACCCCATTGGTAGGTATTTTTGCTTGATATAGGAAGAGTTTTACTTTAATTGAGGTTTTTTTTTCTTGTTCCAAGAGTGCATTTTTGGCAGTGTAAGTGTAACAAACAGTTGCAGTCTTGGCTAAATTCAGTAGCAGCTCATTCAATAACTTATTTTTAGGCATACAATGAATGTATTTACACAACACAATTAAATACATTCTCATAAAGTATTAACTAAAGGAGAAACGATTACAAGAGCTGGACAACAGGTATGTTCACAAACAGATTCAGATACAGATTTCTTAAAAATAAGACTAGAAGAGGCAATTCTTCATTGAATTTTTTTTGCTAGG
>UELW01000211.1:4581853-4704353 GCA_900490495.1 Danionella dracula | reverse complement strand
TAGTATGCAAGTTTGTGGCCAAAACTGTTACTGCAATAACATCAAAAATATTTGCATGGATTCAAGGTTTCCAGCAATACGCTTTCTGAACAGACTGGAATGTGAGAGGCAGCACAAAAAAAGCTAAAAAAACTTTTTTTTTTTTAACTTTTAGGAATGTCAGTGCTTTATATGAACATAATTTCATAATGCGTCTTGACATTATTAATTAATTTGTTTATTTTTATATTTATTTTGTCATTACTTGTATTAAACCTGATACATACTTTGTTTAATCACTCAACCCAGAGAGAATCGAAGACTTCCATGTAGGTCTAAAATTGAATATTTTTCAGTTTATTTTGTTACTTATAAGTTCTGGTGATTCTCATCATATCAATAATTTATCCTTTAGTGTGAGGCCTTGCATTGGCACAATAGGTTTAGACTTGTGCGGAAATCGTCATACTGTGTCATGGCCTTTATAGTGACGAGCTACTGCTGTAAAAAGCTATGTTTGTTCTAGTCATTTTTCAGTAATAACCTTGCCCACATAATGTGGGCTGATTAATTGATTATTTACTAATAGGACATTTTAATTTTCATTCTATTTCATCAATATAATTAAAACAGTGTGTTTGTATATAAATTATTTTGAATCACACCCACAGCAAAAAAATGAAAGTCGAAACAATTCTAATAAACTGTGTATTGTGTCTTCAGAGCCAAACGAAAGCGCTACTTTGAGTATCCCCTCCTGGAGAGATACATGCAGTGCAAACATGGATCCTACTTCCTCGTCAGCATGCTCTTCCTGCGAAGTTTCCTGCTGCTGACCTTCATGTCCACTTCCTGCCTGTATCTCATCTACTTCCACATTTCTGCTTTCCTCCAAGACGAATTCAGCTGCTATGTGCGCACCGGACTCCTCCGTGACCAGTCGTGGGTTCCTGAGCTAGTTCAATGTAAACTCACCAGCCTGCTCGTGTTCCAGGTCATCAGCGTTGCTAACGGGGCAGTCTATGTTCTGCTAGCTCCAATAGTTCTCTTCAACCTGGTCCGGTTGTTCTGCTGGGACACCAGCTTCTTGTCCCTGTATGAGGTGCTGCCTGGATTGGGGCTTATTCGTGGCCAGAAACTTGGTTGCCCACTTAATGATCTCAATGTGTTGCTCTTGTTCCTTCGTGCTAATGTTGCACAGTTACAATCCTACGGCCGCCTGAGGGCTATCTGTTCCCTCACACCCCCTCAACTAAAAGGCAATAAGGTCATACTTTCTAAGGATCAAGCTGAAGAGATGCTGGAGACTGCAGAGGAGCTTGAAGAGGAGATTCAAGAGGCTAGAGAGGAGGGAAAGTTAAATCTGGTGGATATCATGACTGTTCTTGGAGCAGCCAGAGGAAATGCAGTCAACTGTCCAGAGCAGCGCCCTCTTGTGGAGCCAGACATGTCACTTGGTACAATCACACTCATCTGTTTACTAAAGTGCTTCTTGCTTGTAGGCATTTTTGTGGCAGTCATTTGGAATGTGCAGAAAATCATCTAAATAGTTGTTCCCTTTATGTGTCTCACATTTACGTTTAGTCTTGATTTTTAAGATGATTTACAGTTTAGGGGCTTTAAACTCAAAAACCCTTCAGCTTGAAGGGCACATTAGGCACACTTTGACCATGTTTTGGCCAGAGCAGAGAAATAATTACAAATGATATTATGGTCTGTTCAATTCCCTTCCTTTCCATCCATTCTGTTTTGTTCTCTTCTCTTCTGTTCTGCTCTGTTCTTTTCTAATCTGTTCTGCTCTGTTCTATTCTCTGGATTTCCAAAGAGTTTTGAAAAGATAGAAAAGTTTGAAAAGATCTTCAATTTAAAAGCCTGCATTGTAGGCCTTAAACAGTCTTAAATTCAAGGCCCTAAAGGTCCTGTTCTAGGTCCTAAACAATTCTTTTTTTATTTATTTAAAACTCATTTGACATGTGTTTTCAGTCTTTGTTTTACTTTAAGTTGTCAAAGATTGAGAAAATGCTCCTTATTGCAAAAAAATGTATATAAAGAAAGATGATTAGGTCTGCCAGAGTTTGAAAAACAATGCTCCTTAAAAATAGATTCTTAGGGTAGTCCGATATTTACACAACACTAGTAAATGTTAAAAATGTAAATGGTATTGCATGGGTTGCCAGTGACTGACAAAATGCTCATAATTGCTCAACTTTGTAAAATGCATGTTTTGGGTTGCCAGAGTTTAAGAAAACCTTGTAAATGCAATGTATTTGGAGCATACTGTTTATTATGCAAAAAAGTTTTGTATGTGTTTTTGATGTTATGATATAGGTCTTACATTTATTCTTGACTGTCTTAAAAATGTATTTAAAAGTCTTACATTTGACCTTACCGAAACAATTCTATTTTATTATATTCTGTCTATATAATATGTAATCATGAGTCACATTTAATTTATAACGTGTTATAACCCTAAAATATAATTTAGAATTTAAAATACCTGCCTCTGCAAACAACACATTTTGCCTTTAACGTTTTCAATTAAATTACTTTTTTGTACAGTTTTTTGTGTTTACATTATCTTTTAGTCAGCTTTGGTTTATTCATGTTGCTTTATTTATTTTAGGCAGACTGATTATTGTAGTTTTTTGATTTAGTTAAATGTTTTTTTTTTGGTTGATGTAGATTTTACGGAAAAAAAACATAATTAAATGAACCGACAAAAAACTGGAGTTATTTTGGCACCGGAGGCTTTCTGTTTTCTTTCTTGAATTTATAACCAATCATCCATTCTCTTACAAATTCTGCATCAACATTTTTTTTATTATTTTTTTATTTTATAAAGCAGTGAGTGTGCCGCTGTCAGTTACTGCCAGTGCAACAGAATCTGACCTGGTAGATTAGGCATTGAGAGAACATTGAAGTGTTTTGTTCTAATGCTGATGATTTTAAAAATGCTGATGATAAAGCATGTCTTGATCTAGCTGAATATCGTGGGGCTCTTTGAGAAACTCTATCATTTTCATTTATTTTGAAACATTGTCATTACCTTGGAGCTAATTGTTCAAAATGACTGGAAAACTTGAGTTTGGTTTGAATGCTTTAGCCTTTTAAACATTTAAATCATCTCTTATATTTTTGTAAATCACTGTCCATGAAATGAATTTGCTGTTTCTCTTTAGCATTTTTAGAGTTTAATTATTAACTCTACTTATTCCACAATTTCAGAATTTAATGGTGAATAATTCAGGGGTGCCACAAGGATATGTCTCAGGTTCACTCCAGTTTTGCACTGCTTTTAAACGTTTCTGTCATCATCATCATAAAAGCCTGTCTGGCAAACTGCAAAAGGCAGGGTTAAGCAAACTAAATTGATAGATCTAAATCTTTAGTGTAAATTTTAATAGAGATTAAGCAATGTTAATGTTAAGTAATGTTGATTGTGGTACACCAAAATCAAAGTTTGCAGGTTAATTAATGAAGATGGTGTTTCTTTCTTTTTTTATTGTAATAAACTTAGTGTATTCATAGAATTCGTGTACATTATTCTAATGAAACAGGTTTTAAAAAAGGATTTGCGTCTCCTAACAGCCCTATATCTGTCTCTTCCAGAGCCAAACTGCCAGGGCTACCATGAGTTGAAGGAGACCAGCACATGTTGTTTTGGCTAAAGCAGCAGCCAGAGGACTCAAGCAGACTCTAGAGGGCCTCGTTGAACTGCTAAACCTCTGAGCTCAAAAACCTGGCATAGCTAGAACTGAACATATTTTCACAGTGTAGTCCAGAACCATACATATTTCAAGAGCATCTGGATTTAAAAGAAACCCTTAGGATCTCATAGAAAAGTAAAAGAAAAACAGCTGTCTGAACTATCTAAAGAAACATACAATAGCTGGCTGTAACACAGGAATTCTTCATTCTTTATTTATTCTCCTTTTTTACACTGTATTTTATCAGATTTTTTAAAATTAATTATTTAATTGGCCTTTTGATCTTTTTTGTAATTGTAATACACAGAAAAATTTGATTTGTGTTGCTCAGGAAACTAGGCACTATTTCTTATTTTTAGGATATTAGCATTTTCTATTAAATGTTTAGTATTAAAAAAAAAACAAAGAACAAAAACACAGTGATTCATTTGTCAAAACTTTACATTCTGGAGAAACAAGTGCCATATGTCACTGAAAACCATGTAACAAAAATAAAACAAACATCTAAATAACATAAAAAAATAAAATGTTGGCTGACTAAATCTAACCTTTCCACATCTTTTCTACCTACAGGAGAGAAAAACTCTCACTATTTCTGTGCCTTGGAAAGAAACACCACCAGCTCCTTTGAGAGTTAACTTGTCTCATAATTGAGAAACTTTCTGAGGTGTCTGTTCCCATGAGAGCTATCAGAGAAGCATGGCAGTGTATCTTGTGTTTTAAAGATGTCACTTCTCTTCTTCTTCTACCGTACCATCTCTCCTTCAAGGTCCAGAGCTGCAAATACTGGTCTGACATATTGGGAACAGTAATATATATAATAAAAAGTCCATTTATCTAAATTATAATGTGGTTGCAGGACCATTTTGGATTGTTTTGGAGGAGTAGAGCACGTTTTTTAATTAACATTGTGTAATGCAAAGGGTTTTTTGCAGGGTTACATTTTTTTAAAACTTGGACAGAAATATATTTTTTAAAAGAAGCCTATATGTTAACAAAAATCGTACACGAAATCAAAGCTCGTTTTAAGCACAGCATGTAAAAACAAAACAGAAAATGGATATCAAAAAACTAAACTGATTTAAAACCAAATTGTTTTAAACTAACATTATTTCTAAAATGAAGTAGCTCCTATTTTTAATTGTTAAGCATTCCCATCATCTAATCCATGTAAAATGTATCAAACTATTTAGATTTTCAACTTTATGGAAGCAGGAACACACAATGTCTGAACTATCAAAAAAGAAATCACACACAATTGCTGGTTGATATTCATATTTAAATTTTTACTCTTTTATTTCCCTATATTTAACCTGACTTTGAAATTGTAATTTAATTAACAAAAATAAAGTTTGGTTTTTCTTTTTGATCAGGAAACTACTCGTGATTCTGTAGAAAATAAAATGGATTTGATTACCAAATCCTCACCAAATCCAGTCCTGGAGAGCTACTGCCCTGCACTTTTTAGTTGCAACCCTGTTCCAGCATGCATGCTAATACAGCTTCAGCCAAGAGAACCTTAATTAGTGCAAAAGTGCCATAATAATTCAAAACACTTGAATACAACAACCTTGTGTTTAGAAGATGAAGTTTAAACTGCTGAAAAAAAATTGCCCTTCAGGGACCAGATTATTGTTCACATGAACCTGCAGTTATCTTCAAAAATCAAATACAAACACATACATAAATCATGCTTTAACAAGTAACTCTTTTCAGAGTGCAATGTAGGCCCATGCAGTATCTCTTCAATCACTTCTTAAAATCAGCACCATCCTGTTTTTTCCATGGCTCATTGGCCGTCTGTTTGGAGAGATGCTCATCCTTATTCCCCGGCCAGTCCATCTGCTGGCCTCTCTGCGTGAGATCCATTTGCTCAGCAGCGATGCTTGATCTCAAAGACACTTTATTCTCACAGTATGGCCACAGACAGAAGCCGACAAGGCCAACAGTCTGGATCTTATTTGAGCGAGTGTCAATTAGAAGCTGTTCGTTTGAAGCTAATAAACAACCACAAATCAACCATGAAAAAGAGGGTCACGTCTGATTATATTTTCCTCAAATAGCATATAATAGAAAAGTTGCCTGGGCTTTCTAGCAGCACATTGCACACTACAAATGGAAAGTTCTTTAGTCAGAGAGAATAAAAGTTTTTTTTTTTCTATAATCAGAATGCAGTAATAGACCTAAACATTTTATTTATACTTAAATACTTTGATATTTAAAATACTTGATCCAAGAAAGGAAACACAAGCTGGTCCCTATCAAACTCAAAATATCAAACACTTTTTGAGTCAGTTTTCTTTTAATCCAATCAAATCCATTCCACTTTATGGCTATAGACCATTTTACAAACAGACATGTTCACAAAAGTGCAGCACAAAGCAGTATTTATAAGGGGTGAGAATTTTGCATAAAAAATTACTAAAATGGGTAAACATAACCATAACAAAAACATTTAAAAAACACACGGAGGACCACACAAGCTCAGGCTAAACAAAGAGTAAAATGGGGTTTTGTGACAAAACATAAAACGTTCTACTGTAGTAGCCATTTTAACAAGGGGAGGCAGTGCGTTCATCAATCTCAGTCTAACTTACTAAACCCTGGTCTAAGCTAAGATGAAACGTTGTGTCCCAGTGTAGAGAGTGTTGCAGTAGTAGGTGAAGTGATAAAAGTATCCATCACTCACTCAAAGACTTTAAAAGATAAGCATGGTTTCATTTTAGATAAAAGCAGATGATAAAAAGTCTTCACAACTGTATTGACTTGTTTAAACATTTTTAAATCAGAATTTTTAGTAATGCCGATTTTTAACAAATTCCCTAAAAGGTCCCAAATCTTTTTGTGAGTTAAATAATATAACCTTGGTTTTCCCTTCGTTCAATTTCAAAAGGCTCTTAACCAAACATGATCTTAATGTCATTAAAACAGTCCAATAATGGTGTCAGTGAACTGCTGCCATTTTTATCGATCGGCAGGTAAATTTGACTGTCATCTGCAAAAATTTGGTAGGAAATGTTGTCATTTAAAAAAAAAATCAATCCAAGCAGAAGGTGGTAAATTGCAAATAAAATGTGACCAAGAATTGATTCGCGGGGGACTCCACAACAGTGACACAAATTTGTGACAGGTATGACCTGAACCACTCCAGTGCAGGCTCCCACATAACACACATAACTTTCTATACAAGAAAAAATAATTGTATGGTCCACTGTGTCAAAAGCAGAATCAGACAGTAATTATGGTGCATGTGCTGTTGTATATATTTGTATTTGTCATTTTTAAGATATCAAATATTATTTACAGGTCAGCCACAAACTCATTAAAACGACACAAACACAGCTCAATAACTGAATGAGAGATAATGGTACAGAAGTTTCATTTGTGGTGTAACATTGGTATTGGCAGATTAGTTGATGACCCTGTCCAAAGAGTATCCTGCCCGATGTGAGACGGAGATCCGAAGGACAGGTTATGTCACATGACGGTTATTAATTTTTAAAAAGATCTACATAAAAGGTAACAAATAAAGTACCTAAATAAAAACATTCTTTATATACAGTTTTGTTTATATATATATATATATATATATATATATATATATATATATATATATATATATATATATATATATATATATATATATAATTTCTTTTTTTTTCTGTGTATCAGTCAAAACAGCGAACAATATAAAGCAGTGTAGATGCTTTGATTTCAGTATATCTTGATCTTTATATAATACAAAACTGAATTCACCTTGAACAAAACAACATCATTTAAACTAATTAATAGAACAGTTTAGCTCCCGAATTTTTTTTTCTCTCTCACTTTTATTTTAATAATTTATTTCTCGTATGTATTTCTCAACGTGTTTTCGGCACGTTATAGTTGTGACCCATAGGAGGCGCTGCGCAACTCACGTGGTTGTTGCAGGTGCTGCCTCTCTGATTGCGCAGCCTCGAGAAGGTTTTAACTGAAGTTCGAAGTATTTGACTTTAAAAGGTAAGACGCTACGCTCTGAAATGTAACCTAAATACATACGTTTCAAGACTATCCTTTGGTCAGTGTCCATTTATGCGTCATTTCCCACTTCCATATGTTCTACATTTAAATAGTCCACGTTTAATGTAATCAAAAAGGTGAAACAATTGTTTTCTAATACGCCTTGATAAATATGTGAGTCAGTACGCATTATTCCTTTAGGTTTAAAGGACTGAACATGCGATGGCTCTCAAGGGTGTTTATTTATTGAATTGTCCATTTTACGTTCTTTTCTTTTAAAACGGTGAAAGTGGAAGCAGTTGTGTACTGGTGTGCGGAATTAAGTTGTGTCGAGTGCGCTGACGTTTAAGTAACTTCCTTTCCATTGTTGTTTCACATTGAGTGAATGTAAATATCACAGTAATGATGGAAAGCTCTTTAATATGTGCGAGTTAGATTACATGTCTCCTTATGGTCCAAAAAAAAAAAAAATACAAAAAAAATAAATTACTTAAAAAAAACACCACAGTTACCTTTCAAAGTTTATTTAAGTTTAAATACCAAATGATATTTAACTGTATATTTTTTAAAAATACTTTGTTTACTATACTTACAAACAATAAACTACAGTATTTAATTTTGTTTTTATACAGTTGTATGATTGTTTTATGCTACTGACCGCGTGGACCTACCAAGTTATACTGTAATTTTGTCACACAGCTGTTCATTTTTATTTCTTTTTATTTTATTTATTTATTTATTTTTTTTGCTGTTTTTGTTAGTGGATTTTTAACTTTTGGATGCTTTGTCCAATTCCCAGCTTTGGTTAAAGCAGTAACTTTAGCAATGCACCAGTAGTGACAGAGGGTGCAGCGTTTAGGTTCAACCTTTATGAACCACACAAGAACACAATAATTATGTTGCTCGCTTGGAGTTCTTGATAAATGTAATCAAGCGAAGTTGAAACTAAAATAGGACGTTGTCTTTTCAGCACCCTTTGAGAATTTTCCATTCGTGAAGGACAAATCAACATGAACAAAAAATCCTCGGTAACTTGTAGTGCTACTGTTTTTTTATGGATTCCTCCCTGTCCCATACGCTTCTCACTAGCACAATAGTCATTTTGTGATAATGGGTTATTTATTTATTATAAAAAAATGCTTATTTGTGTTTATTTGTTTACTTATCTAGCTCTATATATCATTTAGTGAGGACATGTGGAGTGAAATGAAGCACCTTATTACTCTTCTCTTCAGCTTGTTAGTTCTGTTGTTTTACCAAAACTGAATGTTCCTAGTGATATCTAGTTAATTCCCCCATTTACACTTTTAGTGTTGCATCAGCAGGGAGGGGAAAGGTGGATGCTCACTGTGTCATGAAGAATGAGCTTGAAGCCTTGACTCGCTTAGCTTAGCCCCAACATGATTCCGTATTGGACCTCTAATCTTGTTGAGATTCAAAAGAAGTGGAAAAACAGTAAGCAAGAGCCTTTGTCATGCTCGGGTGCTGTCTGGGAAACCGTGATTACTCTTGTTAAAAGCTGCTCGGCACCATTGCAGCAGAAGGTAAAAAGTATCTAGACCATAACAGGCCATTCATTACTCTGGGGCTCTGGAAGAACTGATGACAAAATCAATAAAGTAGACCTTGTTTTTAAGAATGGTATTACTCGAGGGGGAAAATACCCCTCGCAAATTCATGCAGTGATGGAACTTTATTCACATTTTTGTAGCTTTATGGAACCACAAGTGATTGATGCTAAGTTTATAGTGGTTGATCGTTTAAGTGGTTGGTTATCAAATATCCCCAGAACAGCAAGCTAAAAACCATAAAATAATATAAATGATAACACTTTAAAAATATGTATGAGGTTTAGGTCACCTGTCCTGTAACACTCAATTACTTATGTGTATGTATGTGTGTGTGTATGTATGTATGTATGTATATGTGTATGTATATGTATATATATATATATGTGTATGTATATGTATATATATATATATATATATATATATATATATATATATATATATATATATATATGTGTGTGTGTATGTATGTGTATTTATGTGTATATGTGTATATATATATATATATATATATATATATGATTACTAATTCTATTTATTATTATTATTATTTATTATTATCTGCATGTATGTATATTTGTACTTGTATGCATATCTGTAGAAAGATGCGAACTACTTGGATGTACTTGGATGTACTATTTATTTTACTTATTCTCATTTTCAACTCAATCTTGACTCCTTCCCCCACAATTACCTCTCACCTTCTCTTTCCCCCTCCAAAACTTCTCTACCTCTGTTTTCCCCTCAATTACTTCTCTCCTCTTTCCCCTTTTTTTATTAACACCGTCCTGTCCTGATGTATGTTTATATGATTGATTAATGTAATTATTGTGATAAATGCGAATAAAATAAATTAAAAGCTTCTATCGAGAGGAATAATCAATATATAATATCTTCAATTCTCTGGAAAGAGCAAAACTGACCAACTCATACGAAGCACCTCCCTTCTCATGGGGCTGCTTTGAAGTAGGACAGGACAGGTAAAAAAAAAAATATATATATGTTTTTTTTCTTGTTTTATTAATTAAAAGAAATTCATTTGAATAGTAACTGTGGGTTTTTTGAAGGACTTTTAGGAAGGTATATTTGCTGAACAAAACAATGTCATTGTTATTGTGAATTGTGGAACCAAAAACTTTTGTGGGAGAAACAGAATAATTAGTAAAACATTTGAAAGAATAAGAATATTTACCAAATAGTAATCAAATATGAATTTCGAGTTTTTTTATTTTTATAGTTGAATACTGCAGAAATAGCTACGAGTACATTTTAGACATGTTTTCAAGTAAATGTGCTTTTACACATTTATAATTTGAACAGTAGATAACAAAATAAATAATATATTTAATAAATAACACATTTATCCAAGTACACAGCATAAATCAGAACCATGACAATTTGTCAATAACAGTATTGGTCAAAATTAGATTCAAAATAAAAGAAAGGGATTCATGACATCTGAAAAATATGTTTGTGTTTTGACATAAATAAATGAGATCAAAAATAACAACTTTCCCTATGTCAAACTGCAAATAAAGTTTTTTAAGAACTCTGAACAAATGCTGACCTCTGTTGTAGTGCTCCTAAATTTACAATTAGCTGCTGTGGCAGACTCTCTTGTATTCATTGTGCTATGCCAGGCTTTTAAAAGACATATTAATGCAGTGATGTTGAAGGTTTAAACAAACATACCCCCTCTTGATAATTTAAGTTATTTTACCGAGATTAACATGCTCGAAAGGAAAATGTTTTAGTTTACCTGAGAATGATTTTTTTCTTTGTGGATTAAGGAGCCGGAGCCATATTTTTTGGGGGACACTGAATATTGATGTCACGAGGAGTCTCAAGCTTCCCTGGTTATCTCAACTCTTTATTTAATCAAGGCAGTCTAATATAGTGATTGCACTCCAATTATTGGTTGTAATTTCTGTCAATGCAATTTCTCTAAATACATTTAGAACCAGGCCAGATAGATTTCAATCAGCAGCTTCAAAAAACGCTTCGGTTTATAATGATGGAGTCACTAAATTAATCCTTTTGGCAATCGTGACCAAATCCGGTAAAGTTAAATGCATTACATAAGAAAATAAAAGCTTTTTTCGAACTTTAATATGTTTCAACCTGTTACTGAGGACCCCCAAAATCAAATAAAGGACCTTTCATAATCACTTTAGTGGCACAAGAAAAATACATATTTGTAAATATCACCATAACTCTTTCCATAATTCTTTTTCTAGATTTACACTTAATATTGTTAATAAGCATGCAAACCCTCTATCTTAGACCATGAAAGGTGCTGTGTCAAGCAGTGTGTCTCTCTTTTGAATTACAGTTCAGATGCCTGCGTCGCAGAGGCTTCAAAATGTCTTTTCAAAAATGAAAGGAAAAGCCAGTTTGTGTTCCGGTCTCTGAGGCGTGACAGCTCAGAGAATGCACGTTATCAGAGCGCTGTAATGTCAACCTGTTTGGGGGAGACGCTGACCTTGCAGTCATTCGACAAAGCAGACGTGAAGGTGAATGACAGGTTGCTTAGAGCGGTGGCTGAGCTGAAGATATTCCTGCTTTTTCCCAGCAGCCTCACTTCTGTGTCTTGACTGATAAAACAGGGAAGAGGCCGAACCTCATCACATGACATGAATGAAAGATGAAAGGTTAGAGACAAAGTCATAGGTGCTAAAAGACTCGGTTTACTTCATATTTATAGGTGCTTAGTACGTTTCTTAGCAGAGAGAAAGGATACATAAATATTTCAAAAAACAGTGTTTTTGATCATAGCGATGAGCGTTTCACATTTAAGAAAAGGGTATTTTTTTTCATATCAACTTTTAGCATCCAACTTGAGACCAGTTTCTCACTGGATGTGTTTTCCTGGGTGGAAAATCGACTAAATTTGTCTAGTGGTCACTAACCTTTTAATAACCCTTGTATTCTAATTGGCTACATTACAGTCAGATGCCTCATAGCCAGTGTGTAGTGATTGTTTGTTGCTGAATGTCAGCTGTCATGTTGTAAAGGGGAATTCTGCACATCACACTGGTGGTGAATTAGGAGACTCCCACCAATATGCAACATACTTTGTGTGCTTTTATAATTATTTATTGGTACAAATTCCAAGAGGAATAACCAGGAGAATGGTCTATTTAATTTTTTTTTTGTTACTGCTGAGACTTCAGCCTTACTTTTAGCTCTCAACTAGAAAATGGCAACAGTAAAGAGTTTTTATTCTGCACTGATTCACGGTCATGTCTATGTGCTTTGGAATTGTTAAAGGTCCCATGTTATGTCCTTGTTATAATCAATATTTGAGCCCTCTATACTAGCGCTGCACTGTTAGTAACGTACTCAACTAGCGACGCTTAAAACATGTGTTATTGTTTTTAAACATAATCGACAAGCAACTGCTATGCGTGATATAACAGTACCTTATATGCGTGAACCAGAGTCTGACACAGGCTTCTCTTACGCATTAGGATTTCTAATGAAGACGTACTGTTTTATTAATTATTTATTTTGTTATAGGTATACTTGTGTAAAATGCCAATACAATATCTGGGTGCAAACTTTAATGCGCAAGCTTTGCACAATAGTGTGTAATGTTAATAGCATCCCTGTAGTGTGTGTTCCACACAATTGTTGAGTCCTGTAGCGTGCGCATGTGTAGGATTTTAGGGAAGATATAAAATGCAGAGTCTGGTGTGTGCTGTAGTGTGTAGTGTGCGCTCAGCTTGATGTATGAAGAGCCTAGTACAAGTAAAAAAAAATCTTACTGTGTGGACCTCCAAATCAATGAACACTGGAGAGTTGGAAAAGTAGAGCCAGCCTTGTCATAAATGCATTTGTTAACAAGTCCTGTAATGATTTAACTCCATAACTTCCATCCTTGTATGCATATAAAACCAGATGTTAAATCTAAAAGTCAGAAACAAATCAAACAAAGTGTAGAATGAAGAATTAAGGAAAAAAATTATTGAAAAAATGATTATTTAAATTTCCCATATTTGAAGAATTCAGATTGCATTTGTTGTAAACAAATCTGCTGCATTAAAAAACAAATCAATGTTGGCAGACAGACTTTAGCTAAATAAAAGGTAAAAACTGTTTTTGTTATACTTTTATATGACTGTAATTAGAGCTTCTACGATTTAAAAATGGCGTTTATTAATCTTGCGATTTAATTGCAAATGCAATTCATTGTTCAACCCTAGCTACAATTAGCATATCTTCTAATCAGATGTAGCATTTTATTTTTACGTATTAACTATTGCATTTTAAGATTTAACTTTTAGCGCATTTGCTGTTTTATAACTGTCTAGCCATGCTAAAGCTTGAGATGCTGACAAGACTTAAATAACAACATGGGACCCATTACATTTTTTTTGAGGGACAATGTTGACATTCCTAAAACAAACACATCCCTTGTTCAATAACGCCTCATCGTTATTTGGTTGACTCGTATATCTGTAACTCAGAAACCAGGGTAACTTCTATGTCTCTGTGAGAATGCTCTGCTCTTGTAGCTTTCTAAAGACTTATTTAATATATAATTGTGCAGCGTTACCAACGATTTATGAGAATTGTGTTCATTGCAATTAGTGTTGCTTTTCAGTGCCTGCCACAGAGCTGTTGCCTTCTCTTTAATCTTCAAGTTTGCTTGTGTTGTTCTGCTCTGACAAGCAACTGGAGAGCCTGAGGATGTTACAGTGATGATCATGTCTAGAGATTGGCCACGAGCCTGAATCTCAGCAGTCGCTTCATTATATATCTTCATGTTTATGTGAGGGTGTGTTAATGTGCGCAACTGTAAGTCTATAAATTGAATATTTATGTTCTCATGTCCTGCAGGCGGATGGCGTAAAGCAGCTGCTCGGGGCTCAGAGAGATACTTTTTGTGATTTAACAGACGCATTCACAGATTCTTCAGCTGTACAGATGCGGAAGTCAACAAGTGGCAAACAGATGTCATCGCAGAATAAACTGCTCAACGTAAGCTTTTAAGATTCACACAAATCCTATGTGGTGCAAGTTTTAAAAAAAGATTTCATACAGGTACTTGAATTTTAATATTGTGTTTCTGAAGTATCGAATTAAGTGTTTGAAAATCCTTTATGTTTTCAAATATTTACCAACAAAGCATTGAAAAAAAAGACCTTTAGGCCCTAACTCAGATGAAAGATTTCTTTCGCATTTAAAGTTTTGATTTTGTTTGGTATAAAAAAAAAAGTTCAGTCTGTTGGGGTGAAATGTTTTAGAAAACTTTTTTATTTTATTTAATTAATGTTATGTTATGTTAATAGAGAAGTACACTACGAAAGCAAATTCTGCAGCTGTAAATGTTTGGGCTGAGTGCAGAGGAATACATTAACTACTTTAATATAGTACTTAAAATCATTACAGCTCATTTTAGTGCACATCTGGCTGACAACAACAAGTCACAGGTTCCTTTCTGGGAGGAAAATTTTTTTCTGTCCATGATTTGGCATGATTTGCTTTGACTTTTTTTTTTTGCTGTAATCTTTCAAAAGTTGTAAACGCTGTATAATCCAAATTTAGCAATGCTGTTTAAATGTAAAAGTTGTGTTTATGTCTTGGCGTATGTTATATTTTCATATTGAATTGTGGAGAATCTTTGTCCATTTCGATTTGTTGTTAACGTTTGATGTGATGTTTTTTTTTCAATGCAAAACATATCATTTGATGCAGGACTCTACTGCAAGGGATTTCAAGATAAGTTTTCAAGAATTGTAACAAAAATATTAAGTTTCTCAAGTCTCTCTTGTTAGATCAGGCTACTCTCTTATAATTAACTTAAGAGTAGCAAAACACACCGGATTAAATAATTTAAAGATGGTAGTTAATAGTTGTCATTAAAGAAATGATCAAAATGCATGTTTAAACTTCCACTCAGACAGAATCTTATTTATTACCGCGATGAATCAGTACAAAGGTCCAATAATGGTTCTGAAATGCATTTGTTTCATTCAAAATGAATTCAGGATTCATGGGATCTCTTCCAATAGAATTATTGAATTAAAGACAAATTTTCTGTTTAGTCAGGAATGAAAAACTTGCATGAAGACTTTTCTAAGGAGCTGTGTTACTTGGTCTGTTGATGTGATTTTGTCCTTTTTTAAGTTTTATTTAAGTTATTTATTTAAGTTGTTCGTTAATTAAGTAAAAGGCTATTGAATTTAAGTTGTTCCTTGTTCAACCAAATAAAAAAACTATTGCTACTTTTGTATATTTTGTCTTGAATAGTTATTTTAATAATCTGATAATGTGTTAAAAAGATTAACATTCACGTGTAATACAAAAACTTGCCACTAGACAGAGCAGTTGCCCTAAAGTTGAATTTCAGACCTCATGCATCAATGTTTATTTGCAATAATTAGTTGAATAACTGTAAATATGATTTCAGTTTTATTATCTATTTAGGTATTGTTTACTTATTTATCTGGGATCTTTTGCTCTCTTTGCAAATACTTTAATTGTCGTGGAGGACAATCTACAAAAAGGCAGGTTACAAAAACGGGTCTTACGTTAATTGCTCCCAAAAATACATGGAAACATGGTGTGTGGTTTCCTTGGTAACAGTGTGCAGATGTGTGATAGATGAAGACTTGAGATTTATTCTAGGGAAACAAGGGATGAGAGTGAGGCCTCAAGTCTGTGTCAAGTAGAGCTATAAGAAATGCTCGGTGACAGTTCAAGTGCATTCAGAAAAGCTGTCGCAGGCTCACAACACATCTGTGTAACACTGTGTCCATTTCTGATACGTTCTAATAAATCTGTGAAATATATTAGTTTTTGTTTAGCTTTTAAAACCAGATTTGTTTTAGTAAAACAAAAGTAACTTTTTTGGACCATGCAAAACTCATTAGGGTTTCAGAAACTGGCTGCAGATTCATCAGCCTAAATTTGATGAGAACTAGAGACAACACCAAGAGGCTACTCCCCACTGTCTCAAGTGAAGCCATTGCTTTCAATCATCTTCTATGTACTGTTTGCTTTACTTCTTTACTTATTTTCCCCTAAGGAGTTTCTTTGGTGTTGCCCCAAAATGCTTTCATCAGTAAAGAGGCCTGCTCTCTCCCTCCCTGCTCGACCCCATGGTGTCTCCTGGCTGTAGTGAGCTTCTTCAAGGTAAGGCTGGTAATATGAAGTGTACAACTATAAATATATAACTGTATACAATTAATTAGAGAACATTCTCTAAGTGTTCCAGGTTTAAGAGTGTCTGGTTGATTGGTCATACTCTGCTCTCACATTCACTATTTGTACTTTTCTGTAAAAGCTGTGATAAGATCAGGACTTATTTTGTCTTTCATTCCACTGATGCTCAAGCTTACCATACAATTCAAATTTAAAAGCTCTTCATCTAAAATCGAGTCATTGTAAATGACAAAACAAGTAAAACTTAATTTGTAAGTTCAAAAAATGTTGGTAGAAACAAAACTTTGGCACACAAGCAGATCCCTCTCAGACAGTGATCAGTATAGTGCACACTGTGTCTGCTCCTTAACTGCTTTATGGAGCAGGACGAGTTTATATGTATTGCACATCATACACATCACAAACTTGAAGTATTTACAAAATATTAAGATAGTGTAGAACAGAAGTGAGCAAGGATGTAAAGGATGAGGGTAAATTTCCTTTACTTTCGTCAAGTTCATTTTCTTGTAAACCGAAAGATATCATGATAGAGTTACCCAAAGATTACATTCCACAACTACATTTCACACTTACTTTCCATATGAATATACTATATAGAGCAGTTGTCATTAATGATTTACATAACTACTACAATATTTACGGATTAAGATAATGCTAAAGTGGAAATAGGTTTATCGTATTTTGTTAAATAACAATTAATAGTGCATTCATCTGAGCAGTTGCAGACATCTATGCTTATGATTAAAATGTATTGTTAGAATCATAAGCATAGAAAATTAAAAATGTATTGTTACAACTCTTATTTATTAACTTAATTTTCGACATGCTAAAGATACACAACATCCAATTCCAACTTAAATATGAACTAAATATGAGCAGGATGATGGATACTCTGCTTTAGCTGAAATATGTTAAACTCCAGCTGATTCTGCTATTTATTAAACTGTAGATTGGGAGCAGATTTCTTCTGTATAATGCTTCTATAATTTACACACGCTCTGGAGGACTTTTGGCTCACTACTCTTTTCATAAATCTCTGAGTCGTGCGGAGATCTGTGCTGGCTAAAGGAATGAAAAGCACGGTTTGCAATTGAGTTCTGTAACTGGTTGTTTTATTATAGATTACCGACTTTTTTTTTAGCATTAATTTAAATCATTAACTAATTTGGGGCAAACATTTTCATTTCCATTGATTTGTACAGTCTGGAAACACTGCCTCAACATCTGTTTTATATAGTTGCGAATTAACTTTACATTTAAATTCTGTGCTGTTTAAAAAAAAGTCAGAATTTGTTCCTTCAATGTAATTTATTTCTAAGAAACAACACTAATGTGGGTGATTAACAGCTGCAAGGGGTGGTTTATGCATTATGTAGATGATTAAATGATTTATTACGTTTTTATGTAGTGTAAGCTAAATAGTTTCTACATAATATTTTAGTACACTTAGTGTCAAAATAAAATTTGAGACTTTGTTTTGTGTGCATGCGTGTGTGTGTGTGTGTGTGCGTGTGTGTGCGTGCGTGAGATTGTGTTTCTGCCAGGTCATGTTGATGTAGCAGGCACTACACTGTTGAATTGTAAGTTTATAATCATCGATGAGTACATTTCACTAAAAAACATTTCAGGCAATTTACCCCATTTCACCACAGTCAGACACAATTCAGGGTTCAAACACTCAAGTTGCTTAATGTGTTTCCTTTAAAAGGCTCTAATTATTTTTCATTATGTTTTATGAACTATTTAGAAAATATCTATCATAGATAATGGTTTTCAGAGTTTGCTGGTATTCTCAGACTGTAATCCCTAAACATACTGAACAATTAAAAATCTGTAGGGTGTTCTGGCTTTTTGTTTAACACTCCATTGTGCCTGTTGTTTTCTTTATTTTCGGGTTAGACATAGTTAATTATATCTGTTCAATCTAAAAGGGCAACCTCAAATGTTTTCTAGATAATTTCCCTGAAATTCAGTCGAGCCATCAAGACAGGTTGAAGAGCATCACTTTTTATCCATTTTAGTTTCAATAGCGCAAACTTATAGATTCTTCAACTATATAAAAAAAAAAACTTGAGCAATTGAAAAAAAAAAAACTTGAGCTCTCTCATCTTTTAATTGTTTGAGAATTTCATTCTTTGAAAATGTTTGTATCATTTCTCTTACTTAACCTTCTGATGGTAAGGAAAGATATGACTTGACAAACAGTCCAGAATTGTGGTCAGGTGGATAAGGAGATCGACTTCTGATCGGAAGGTTCTAACTCCAGATGCAGCGAGTTGAAGATGGTGTGAGTGATGAAAACTTGCTCTTTCATCTTCAACAACCACAACTGTGGTGCTCTTGAGCAAGGCACTGCAGCTATGGCTGCCCACTGCTCCGGGTAAGTGTTCACGGTATGTTTGTTCACTGCTGTGTGTGTACGCTGGAATGGGTTACACGCAGAGCACACATTCCGGGTAGGGGTCTGTTGAGAGGTTGTTTTTGCTGCCCGCTTCTAGGACATTTTAGAGGGTCCAAGATGTTTAAAAAAATGATGGCAAAACTCAAGAATGCACTCCGGTGCAAAGGGATTTTATTGTGCAAAGCCCACAGAGAAAAATATCCAAAAACAAACACTGTACAAAAAAAAATGAAATACTGCACGATGGTAGAAAGAAAATTGTGAACAAAGATAGAAATTCAATATGCACTGATGCAATTAAGTCATCCACTAAATGCTGTCCTTAATAAACTGTCTGTGGCACTACCATTGCTCACACTTGACTTCCCACTCAAACACTGAGCTTGTGCACCTTTTTATACCCTTCCTTTGATGTCCCCATTTCCACTTCTGAGTTGGCACAGGAACAGGAAGTAAACATTTTTCAAAATTTAAGCCCCTTCTTGCTTCTAGTCTTTTTGGCCACCATGGCCGTTTGGGCCTGCAAACACCACCCAGGGGAGCTGCACAATACAAAAGGTAAAATCATTATATTTCATCTTTGGATGGGCTGAAATATATTATTATGGGGAATGAGATGGAGACAAAATAAATTATGTTTAAGCCAGAAACTATGAGATGGTGTGTGCACTCACCACTCTGGAACAAACAAAGGGGTAACAGGAGATATTTGAATGAGGTGCCACCAGTGCCATTTCATAAGGGCAAGGGCTCCTCCTCAACAGGGTCACTCAATATCTGGCCAACTGGTCACTTTCACTTCACTTTCTTTTTACTGCACAGTTGAGTTACTATTCTTTATATTTTCAGACTATACTTTACATGTACTTGCCATGAACATGTCACTGAATAGCCTCATTAAAATAATACAATTTAATCAAGAAAAAAACTATGCAAACCCATGCAAAGTATCAAAAAAGAATAGTGTGCCAAAAAGGTGAAAACATCTCATAAAATGCTAATTTCATTGTGTCTCCAAGCCAGCCCCCCCTTAAGGTTTAGACCAGAGATGTCAATCTTTATTCCAGGAGCACTGCAGCCCCTGCTGGTTTTCGGTCCAACCCTGTACGCATGAGTAGCTTTTATCAAGTCAAGAGGAGCTTAATTAGTGCATTCAAATGTGTTCAGTCGGCCCAAAACTATGCACTGCTGTGGACCTCCAGGATTTGAGTTTGACAGTTTTGTGTAGACCATCTCTATCTCCAATACTGCTAACACTTTTTCCCATAACAAAAATATATATCCCGTCTTTGACCGGTCCTTACAGCCACCTTGGTTCATGTATTAGTAACATCACACATTGACTATTATAATTTTCTTCCTCTAAAGCATTCCACGCTAAGTTCAACCTCAGGTCAACCCATTTGTCTGCTTACATCATCACTGTCCTCAAGCACTTAAACTGGCTACACATTTATATCTGTTAATAGAATATTATCTCTACTTGACATCCGCAAAAGTAGACGCTCACTCTTAAAGAGCAACTATTCTGCCAATTGTTTTTATGATGCAATATTTTTTTTGACTCCTGAACATAAGTAAAAAAAAAAAACAAAACTATTGTGATCTTTGTTTTTAAATCTAATTTTGGAGAAGTGTTCCTTACATGTAAACTGCCTTTATATGTAATATTTACATGCCTATGCCATCCACCAGGTAGGTCTGCTCCCTTGTTATTTTAACAACACACAAAATCATGTCTATTCATTCATTCATGCAAAACATTCAAAAGTATTTTGCATTTGCCAATTAAAATTACTCAAGAGTTTTAGTACATTTCATTTAGCATGAGTATGTAAATTAATATTTATCAGTGAATTTACCTAAATAAATTTTTTTTTCCAAGTTTGCTTTGAAGAAAAGGCCATCAGTTGCCTAAGTACACTGAACGTGTAGGGTCCCGGTGCTGGGCCCAAAAGCGGATCCCAGTCGGGACTGAAGGCTCATGTGTTCTGTCTTGAAACAGTGCTAAAGGATTTTTAATAATTCACATAAAATTGTATATCTGACTCCATAATTGATTTAAAAGGTTTTATATTTACTGTTATTCTGGATCACGGCCAAATAGTGACCTTTAAATTTACTCACACTTGATGTTAATATTCTTATTAACCTTTAAACGTATTTTAGTAAAAGAAGAATAACTGAAAAAGGTTTGCTCAATCTTGCATGATGTGCCTGTGATGTGAAAAGATAGCAGTTTGCATTGGTTCCTGTGCTTCGTTTGGTCTTTTCAAGCAGATCATACAACGACATAATTCCGTTTCTTACAGAACTATATATATATATATTTGAGTGTATATGTATATATATGATATATACTATATACTCAAAAAAAACATTTTTTTTAGAGTTATCAAAAACTGTTATAGACTGTGACTTATTGCGTCATAAGCCACGTAGTCACTAATTGACTCAGGATTGTTAATGCATATTTACTAAATGTACAAATATGACGATCAATTTAAACCACGCTGGTGTATTCACACCATTAATGCACACTTTTATGTCCAGTCACCTTCCAAAAGAATATTTTGCATAATAAATTAATTTTAATTTCTGGTTCTCCTATTTCCATTTTCCTAGTTGAACCATTTTCAACATTAAGTAAGATATCTTAAGCTTTGAATATATCAGGACAGTTTGCCATTTTGCTAAGCTAATCCAGAACTCATCATCTCATGTTTTCAGCGTTTTTTTTCTCTCCAGAGTACAAGCATCAGTTCCACCAATATACCTTCCTAGAGCCAGCAGAACTAAATTGAATTCTTGTTGTTTTTTTCCTGTTTTCACGTCCTGAAAATAAGGTGACAATCCCCAAGAGAGGGAAACTAGATGATATTTAGCAATAGCGGGAGATGTGTGGTTTGTTGGTCTTGGGAAAACAAAACTGATTGTTTGTTCGACACTTCTAGTTCATCTTTCTATCTGTGCTGGTGTTTTTTTGTGAATTCTATTTTTTTATGAAAGGAACATGATGGCTTTAGAAGCTACTGACGATCATTCTGTTGATCTTAGACTAGGAAATGGTGACCTATTTTGCTGTCTAAGGCTTACAGAGTTGACAGGCATGCTAATTCTGTTTAAAGAGATTTATATTTTGTGCAGACTAAATAATGCAGTGGTATGTTTTGAGGTCCCTTTGGGCTTTCCAGTACAATGTAGCCTGGGGGAAAAAACTTTCTTTGGTTGCTGTACGTCCTTTTTATTAAATATGCTTTCTTTCTAAGATGTTTCTTTTCATTTCAAATGATCTGAAAATCTGAAAAAAGTCTTGTAGGTTTTAATTAAATGTTTCAGAAATCAGTTTTGCAGACTGATTCAAATTCACAGCCTGAAGTTTTAAGTTTCCATTCACCAAGAGAGATTTCTGCACTTGTCAGACATGCTGGATCGCTTCAGGAAAGGCTAATGTTCTCATTTATAATTTTGTTTTGGGCAATTACAAATCTACAGCTTGATTTGTTAAACTTGATCATTCTTTCCTCGTGTTCTTCTAAAATAATTGTTCTTCTCCAAATGTTCTTCCAAATTGGATGACTTCTTCCCCACCGGGTGGCCATTATGAACTCTTGCCAACGGGGAGCAAACTAAGCAAGCAGAAAATGTCATTACAGCTGTATCCGATAGCCTCATCTGTCTCCCTGACAGACGGCTAAACTGGTTTAACTTCAAATACCTGTAACAAGTTTAAAAAGTAATTTTCAATTTGTCTTTCAATTCCCACGATATCAAGAATTTGAAAAGCTTTGGGAGGCACAGTGGTTTAATTTGTTTTCCAGCCAATCCAATCAATACATAAAACGTATACAAAAGGGGAGATAATGGAATTTCTCTAACTCTTTTTTCAAACGATTGCGTATAGTCTTATCCACATTTTCTTCATACATGTCTTATAACACTGAGCAGATTATGTATGAGGCTTCCATTAGATAACCACTGCTACAAGTGTCTTGGACAATTATTATAAAATTATTATAACAATTATTCTCCTTAGATGTCAATCCTCTCGTTTAGAAGAAGCTAGTTAATATTTGCTTCTACTGCAAAAGCATGTTGAAAGAATACATTCTATATCCAGCATGTAAAATATTTAGTGCAAAAACGCAAATGTGCAATCGTAATATTATTTGAATCTACTAAGAAAAGCTTTACTTTAAAGATGAATATAAATGTGTCACATATTTAGATTTGTTTTGATGCATTAAATCTATTCCCGAGAATGCCAAAATGTTATTAATTTTGACCCCTTTTCTAATGCTCACTCTGTCTACTCAAAAACTTTTGCAGGTTATTTCTCTCTTTCTAAAGCATGATCCTGAAAGTGGAATTAAGCTTTGACCTTCAAGTCAGAGAGGCATCTTATCTTTTAATCTAATATCTCTAGACAGCAGAAGTTCTCCCTGAAATTCAACACGCTGGGAGGATTTTGAGGTCTCTTTCTTTTCAAGCTCTTTGTCAGTTTTTGGTTGTAATCCCATTTTTTCCACACGTAATGCTGTCATCGTGCCACTAATGGTGGCAAATGTGGTGTAATAAAACCATAACAAATGTAAAACTGTTACATCATTTTACTTATTCTTGCCATTTTTATAATTACCTTTTTTACAACGACAGCCAACCACTGCTCTTGCACTCAAATATTACTTGAATGCGTGAGTAATATTACATGAATTTGAAGTGATTTTTACACTAAAATGAAAAAGACAAGTGTCAAATTTTTGATGTCAGCACACATAACTGTTTTATGTTTAGTTTGATCAAAATGTTATGGTTGAAAACTAGCCCAAGCATAAGTGCCGTTTTCAGGATGTTGGGATGTTAGCATGCCATTTTGTAGCCAGTATCAGCAGTTATTTACCCTATTGTAATGTTACATTTTCTTTCCTGTGCACCTACTGGCGCCTTTCGGTAGTTACACAATTTTCTAATTCTCAAAGTCCAGTACAGGGTCAAATATTGATGACACCTAGACGGAAAGTTTTTGTAACTTAAGCAGCAATTTCCAAATACTTTGCTTTTCAGTTTGTATCCTATGATGATAATTTTTTGCTAATTGTATTATTCACTTGCACAAACTGAACCTACTGCACCTATTATATCTTCAAATATCAAAAGCTGACACCTCAAGCTCGCTTATCTCAAACGTATTCCGTCAAGAATGGTGTCATGATGTCCCAGAAAGTCTCTGAATACTGACATCCACATACTCCGTAAGGTCTTTCCCAACACGCCATGCACTAAATGGTATGGATAAGAAATGCACTATTTACTTCAGGTATTTTAATTGACAGGGTTTGTCATGGTGTATTGGGGGATTGATTGAGAAGTGAGAACTTTTCGCGTGCACTTGAATTAGTTTTTTGCTTACTGGTTTAACATTTTAAATTGAACAGACACTGCTTGCTTCATTTACTGCATTTCACATATTGATCAGTGCGTAAGCATGCAGATTCTTATAATGATAATAGTAATGGATTTTATAAGGACAACATACAACGAATACAGTAAAAATGGTACAAATAAACATAGAGAAATATGCACACAAGCAGAGAAGATACATTATGTAAAACAGATAAAAATATAGTCTATACAGAAATTGCTGAATGCAACGTATTTACTTTCATGCTGCTACATTCCACCATTTTTCTAAAAACGCTTAAGGATTATGAGGAAAGTTACATGATTGCAGAATATTTAGTATTGAAGAAAGTTATGAATAATATTTGGATTCCATTGGTATCTTAACATTTAGATGTTAACATTTAATGTTAATGGTTTGTCTGAGTGTGTCCGTGCAAAGAAAATTTAAAGAAAATGCACTAATACTGTAATGCAGACACTGATGCAATGAACAAACTTTTTTTTAAGCTTTCGTCATTAAGTCCTAATGAACAGGATCCTCTGTGCACATATTAACATGGCATGGCTGTCTGAGGTACCAGATGTCTTTTGCCACAGCTGAGGAGAGTATGTGCGCCTGTGCTCGTGTGTGTCTGAAAAACTCGAGTGGCAGCTCAGTGGAGAAATTGCTAAGCTGGATGAGACATAACATGTCAGTAATCAAACTGAGGCAGAGAGATTGAGGGTGAGACAGACACTGAGAATGGATGGTGCAGTCTTGGCAGTTAGGTGTTGGTGGGGGTGTTGAGGGATGACGATGATGAGGAAATGATAGGCCTGGGGTTTGAATGCTCAAACTGCTTTAGGCAGCCAAGTGGACCCCCCAGGGAGGTATAAGCTACAGCAGTGGTGTAGTCAAGCATTATAAACACCCACAAACTTTCAGATTTCAAAACCGACTATAATTCAAGCAGAACAGCAGCAATTTATAATTCAGTACATGTTCTCTGATTCGTATAAAAGTCATTGTGGTTAGAAAGCTATTTTAAAAGTAGTTTTAGTTTTGGTCCAGTTTTAATCATGTTTGTAATTTTTTTTTATCATACTTGGTCATAATCATCCTATTTTTATGAAGCCTAGTTTTTGTCAACTGTAAATCAAAGTTTTTCATCTGTATCTCTGTATTTCTCTGTATCTCTGTATTTCTATGCTTTTAGGCAATGTAAAACATTTTAATCTGTTCCAAGGAATACAGAAACAACACTCAAAATTGAAAATCTTACGGAAAACCAGAGAAAGATAAACTAGGTTTATTCAGTCCTTAAAAATCTGATAAATCTAATAAATAATAATAAAACAGTGAAAAAATAATAAAATAAATGACAAATAATAACACTTACCCTTCAAGTGAGGCAATGTGGCGAATTGTTGGAGGAGGTGGTATGGGAGGAGAGCCATGGCCATTAAAATATGCTTTGCCAAAAAAGCAACATGAAGATATTCACAAATGTAGGACACCAACACGAAACTGAAAATGTGCATGAAGAAAGGGAGACCTCATCCAAGGTGAGGTTATGGGTTGTCAGGCGACCAATTGGATAGCAGGAAACTACACAACACACCAGGGCTGGAACCGATCAATAGGAAAGCTGGATACTACGCACGAACACACAGCAATAGGTCTGGAACTGACCAATTGGAGAGCAGTATACTGCACACAAACACACAGCATCAGGGCTGGAACTGACCAATAGGGTTTTGAAATTTTTCAATCATTTTTTTTTTTTGCGTGGTCTTTCGTATCTTGAATTTTCCGTAACGTGAAGCATTAGTTTGTCAAGGAACAACTGTAGTTTTCCTCTTAGTTCAATATTTGTTTTTGAACAACTGGCAAAACTCAATTAACAGCTACCTACATTTAATCAGAAACAAGATGACATCTGTATACTTTGCCAATGTGATAATATAAAATGATATATATCCTCTTATAAACCATGATTTGTGTAGAATCAAGAGTGATAGTTGGAGGAGCTGTATTAAGGCCTGAATGCAGCTTCTGCTTCATTGTGACCTTACACAACAATCTTTTTAAGAAATGCACCATGACATTTTTCTTCAAGCAGTGCATCAAATGGATAATTGGGAGTTGTTGTTTTTTTCATGTGACTGAAGTTACCTAAACCACCACTCACTGTGTTTGTGAGAAATGATCAGTTCGCTCACTGAGAACATAATCTCTTAAACACACAGCTCCCCTTTCACGTTTTATGTGTTTTCATCTTCTGAAGGATAAAGAAACTGTCTCCTTGTGCACTTCAATTGTTACAAAGAGAACTGTCTTCTGCGCTTGTGTGTTGCATCTGGGCTGCATTCCGTTCACACACCGAACTGAAATGAGTCATATATTATTAGTAATGTGAACATTAATAGTATTATACATTTCACCTAAAAATACACTTGCTCTTTAAGACCGGCAGTCTGAATGAAGCCTAAGTGAATAGTCTCGAGTCAGTTCTGACCACACAGTTATACTACAGGCATGAGCAGTCACTAGCGTGGTGCGGCGAAAAGCAGGCTGTTGTGTCACTGAGGTACACATTTGAACCTGAATCAGCTGTCTATCTATAATAAAGTGAAACATTTTATTTTCTGAAACAACTCATTTCTATTTGTATGATCCCTCTAAACAGAATATATTTTTAGTCAATTGGTCTCTTCGTCAGATGCAAGTCACTTAGTAACAAAAGTGTTTTCCAAGAACATACATTTAAATGAGATTTGTAAAGAAACTGAGGCTGCAAATGATTTTTCTACTCCAGCATCGTTGGTGCGTTCCCTCTGGGAGAAAACACCTGCTGTCACAGCAACACACACTTGAAGGTGTGCAAACAGAAGTGAAATGTCAGACTGCTTCGTTTGAAACAACATTCTTCAAACACGCGTTACCATTTATGTAAATAAGTGGATGTTATTTCAGGTTTCTTAGAGATGCATCTTAATTCATGTTTTCTCCCTAGCAAATCTCTCTTGCGGATTCATTTTCAGGTTATTAGAATTGCAAATAATATTTTGAAGTCAACAATAAAATGTATATTCAGATCTAAATGTTTAATTTACTGAAGTAAAAGGTTTACTTTGCATTGCAGTAATACAATAATAACTTGAATAGAAAAAAAATGACAATCAATGTATTGATGGCTTAAAATAATTGCCTTCATAATATGATTATGTTGATGTTTAACTGCTTTTGAAATGAATCATCCGAGGGCAGAATGTGGAAAAAGATTGCATCCTTGGGAAAATGTTAATCCTTCTACGATGTCCTTTTAGGCTGCCAAAATAATGCCTTTACAATTACTTGTTCCATCTGCCTCTTCCTTTTGCCAAATTAATTTAGGCCACTCTTGCTAATGCCCAGGCATTCAGACGACAAACCGACAACATAGCCAGCATGAAGAGGCTGCAGCAGAGAGGGAATAAAGGGCAGACCCAGAGTTTGTCTTAAATTTGACCTTGATGGTGTTTGTCATTTTTGATGAGTCCCTGTAATCAAATGTGCTTGCATATAAACTAACCTCTTTTTTGAGGGGTTCTTTAAATGTGATTTTTTATTACAGAGATGTAATGTAGTATTTTGTTTTCATAAATCTTTAAAGCATTTTGGAAAGGGTAATTTACTTTACCATTTGCAGGGTTGATTTGTTTAGCACTTTTATTGACGCAGTTTTTCATTTAATGGTCTTCTATTTTGCCTTTTTCAATTGAGTTAGAATAAATGTTGGAATTCTCCAGACCAGCAATGCACCTATTGTAAGTATTGCAATGCATTATTTAACATAAACCATGCCTTTAAATCTGCTCATATTTTCAGTCTCAGCAGAATGTACTGTTCACCCCAGTTTACAGCCAGACACTTTTCTGAGAAAACCTCACCTGGCAGTCAAATCTGTTTGAATCATCTGGACAGAGGGTCTCTTGTAAAGCTTTAATGATGTGATACAGCAAATGTAATTGGAAATGGCTAGCTTTGGGCTCTGCATGACTACACCGGACATTTCGTTTTCAAAACCAGCTTATAAAACTGCCATCAAATACTGTGTCTTTAATTTTTCTTACAAAAGTGCAACTCGCAAATAAATAGTACTTTAGAAGTTTAAACAGGTTGGAATATAAACATTATATCTACCTACTTATCTTAAATAACACCTTTTTTAATAATAAAAAAACACTTTTTCCTCCAGACAACCAAAAACACACTCTTGATGTCGGCAATATTCCGTTAATGCTTGGCGGATGAGCCAATATCAGAGTCGAAAGTTGCCTCCTGATCAGGACTCAATTAAAGTGTTTTATAATCTTGTATATAAATATATGTATATAATGTACTAATTTTTAAAACATCTATACAAAAACAGCAACACATGCGACACATCACTTTGTTGCAGAGACGCTATTGGTTAGCAAAAAGCTCATTCTGTAGGAAAGTTTTAATAGGAATAAGAAAGAAAAAAATGTGAGTGGCAGCGTGATGATTCGAGATATTACAGCCAAGTTAGCTCAAATGATGTCAATGAGTGACCTGCCATTCGGCCTTGCATACCCTATATATTAGATTATATATTTTTACAAAGGCGATAACATGGTATTTCTATTTCTACATAAATGTGCTTTATTAAATAATTACAGGGAGTCTCATGCATTTTGCCATTTTCGTACACATGCACGTACATACACACACACACGCACACACACACACACACTGGGCGAGGAAGGAAATCAATGACAATAGGTGTACTGTTTTATTTTGTTATTGATGTACTTGTGACAAATGCAAAAAAATGTCAAATAGAAGATCTCGTCACAACCTTTACTTTATTCTTTGAGACGTGGGTCTGGCACAATAATTTGTAGCAACATCCTGTAGTCTGTGATGCTCATGATTGTTAGATTGTTTCTAGTGTATGCATGTTTAAGATTTGAGGGAAGATCATTTGCGATTGTGAGTATGCGAGTAATATGGTAGTCTCAATATGTTTGTGCTCAATCCAGATTTCCAGGTTATACAAATCATGTAAGTTAGTGTACACTCGGCTGGATAGATGTAGAGTTTACAATTATGCATTTCATTCTTGTATGTTTTGTAAGTGTAGCACAAGAAAAAAAACTACTTACTGTGTGGACCTCCAAATCGAGGATTACAGGACAGTTGGATAAGTGCCCATTTTTAGAGCAAATTTGTTTGACGTCTGTTTTTTTTAACAGTTGATTATGAAGTGCTGCTCACAAACATAACTGATCTTTCCAAGTTTTCTGTGAATGGCAGACACAAAATCAAGCCATTTCTGACGAATAAGCTCACTCTTTGGTAATCCAAACAAAAGGTTTGGCTCCGGACATCCGAAAACACACTTCTTTGGGATTGTTTATCCAGTGCGGGACTACTACTCTCACACATCCGGGACAAACTGCGTTTCTTGCTCATCATAAAGAGTGGCTGTACTAGCAGTTAATCTGATTGGTCAGTGGGTGGGGCTAAGAACTTTAGGCATGATTAAGAAAAACCGTTTTCAGCTCACAAAAAAGAAATAAAGGATTACTCAAACATATGTGAACTAATCTGAATACAACTTGAGGCATGTTTTTGATGAAGGGACAACACTTCAAGATGCCAGGAATGTCAGAAAAGTAATTTTTACATCATATGGCATCTTTGATTTAGAAAGACATCCTTGTGCTTTGTTTGTCATTCAAACTGTTGAGTTCATTCTGACGATTATTTAGTGGTTGATATTTTGAGCTACTCTATTTTAGTTCTGGAACATCTGGTTATGCGGTCACTCTTTTTATCTCTGCTTGTTCTCTTCTCCCTCAAGGCAGAATTCAAGTTGTGTGACCATGTTGCTACTGAAGTAAAGGTTTAATAAGCTTAATATAGATAAAATGGAATTTTTCTCAGTCAATTTGAAGGCCTGTTTATAGGTTGTTTATTATAAAGATGTTGATCCAGCATGGCTGTTCAGAGTGCATTGGTAGTTACTCTATAAAATAAAACACATTAAGCATATGAGATCCCTGATATCAGAAAGTGAATCATAATTGGATTCGTTACACACAGAGTTAAGTAGTTCAAACCTTATCTTGAAACTAATGGTAATGGATTTACAGAAAATGAAAATCAAACTGACACAAAACGACAAAATAACGTATAAACAAAAACCAAACAAACAGAAATGCTAACACCTTTTGCATTCTGAGTTGATGCATCACCGCCATGTAGCATCTTGTGTTTGTCAGTACATACTTCGTACTTCAGAAATCCCTTTTGACCATCTCAAACAAATGATATGGCAGCACAAATAATCACTTACTATAGAAACGTATCCACATGAAACACATTTTCTACGTTCATCCCAGTTTAAAAAATAAAGGCTTTAAATATCATCTATAGCCAATCTTTCTATTATATTATTTACCCTTTCCTTAAAGAGGAAACCTTTACAGTAATGTTCTAATCTTGTGTAAGGTCCTGTTTAAATAAAATGCCTTGAGGAGTGTCTTGTACCCCAGCTTGTTGCTGCAGTTAAGGTGGAGTTGTGTTCACAGAGCATTATTTTCTGTTCAAATATAACATCTGCTGAAATGTGGACACAAGTGTTTTTTATCCCAGTTCCCAGCAGGTATAATGTCATGCATTTGTTAAAGTTAAGCCCTCTTTCTGATCTATGTGTTCCATGTAATGGGTGAGCTGCTTGCTGAGCATCAATTTTGATTGGGATTATTATTCATTGATTAGATTTTTTTTTTATATTTCAAATACAATATTTAGTTATTCAAAAAGCATATATTAAATTTTATGATAAATTGTATGACATTTTTATTACTGGGTTAAGGGAAAAGTGGTTTTAAGTCAAAGAAATTGTATTCTCTGGTCTGTGAGAAAAATGAATATTATACACCTTAATGATATACACTCATCCATGCATTTTTCCATCCGTTCATTCATTCAGCATTATCAATCTTCAGGCATCCAGACATACATCAATCACTTCTCCAAATTGTGTTTTTTTTTTTTTTTTTACTTTTTCCTTTTTTTGGATGTAATACTTTGTATTCTTAAGTTTTCTCTCGGTAACGCATTAGTTTGTAATTTGATTGTGAATTTAGATAAATCAATCATAATCTTAATTACATGTCATCTATATTTTAATCCCATTGAGTAATATTAATCATCCACACAGGCTTGTCCTTGTCAAACTTGGATACTACTAGCATCAATTAGGATTCCTATCAGGACTACAAAAGACACCCTGTGAAATTATCTGCTCTGTCTTTGCTCCACTGTAACAGAAATTCCATAAGATTTGAAACATTTTGTGGCTTCTGTGTTATGCATTTCTCATTTTAGGAAAAAGGAGCCTGTCTCCCATGTGTGTTATTTTCTGGGTTGACTGGTGAATGCGCTATTGTGCGTGCCGTCTCCGGGACACTGCACAGGTATGGGAGAATTTGAATTAGCATGACAGTTGCGCCATTAAAAAATGTGCAAATCAGTGACCTTGCCAGATTTGATTTAGTGGTTTATTAATGGTACTTGCGGTCCAGTTGAGTCTTGTTGAGAGCCTGGGTAATATTTTGATTAAACCCTCTGCTTTTGCTCATTTCTAATTCATAAGATGCCAGAAAGAGTCAAATTAATATTCAAGGAGCTTACAATATTCCTGAAAGCGCAATCACGTTTCTGTTATGGAAGTAAGTGCTGTAAAAAGAAGTATTTCAGGTAATATTTTTAAGGTAAAAAGTTTACATCACTAGCCATTTATAGAGAATAAAAAAAAAGAGTCTCCGGTATTAGTTAAGAGGTTTTATCAATAATTAGCATGCTTGCATACAATATCCTGATGAAATTAACATGTCTATTTTCCATTGATTATAAAGAAGACAGACACAATACAATAATACAATCGACTTAAAAAACAACAAAATCATCATGCTGAAACACAATTTTATCTTCAATCAGACACATGGCACATGGCGCCAATTTTATTAGGCATTCATTTTATATTCAAACATTAAGGATAGAGGAGTTTTGTTTATAATGAAAACTTTTTTTATGATTGTGGTTTTTGATCATCCAATAAAAAATAAATATTTATTTCGTTCAGTGGTCAACACTTGTACAAATCTGTCAGAGCTTGTTTATTTCTAATCGTACAAAATGAGTCTTCTTTTACAGCAGCCAATCACACAATAAAATGATGAAAATGAAAGACTGGCACTTCTAACTTTGTGTCTTTTGTGTGATTTGGGCACTTGCACTTGTGGGTAAATGTAATATTAGAATATGAAGCCACCTTGATGTGCAGAAACAATATGAACACACTCCTGTTAGAGTGGTTACAATTCAAGTTGTTTGTGTAATGTCAGCAAAATTAAAATGGCATTAAACTCCAAGCTAATTTCAGGCAGAGTGGTTTATGATGTTTAAGTGGTTTGTGATTTAAAAACTTTTTCCACCAGTTTTGATCGATATGTGTCTAGCCAAGCCCTTTCCAGCAGTTTTTTTTTTTTGTGATAGTTTGCCTAAAGACCACAATTGTTTACGAGTATAAGCAATCTCCCAGAAAATAAGCCGATTTCAGCATCAGGAACCACTCATTGTTACCAAGGAAAGAGCAACTGAAGAAAATACATTTTTGTTTTTGATTTTTATAAAAAAAATTAACATAGTATTGTAAGAAACTGGTTATGAGCTGATAATAACAATAAAAAATAAGTAATAATAAAAAAGTAAAATAGAAAATTCCAATATTTGTTTTATTTTGATTTTCTGTTGTCACTACCAGTCATCAGGTAATGCACATGTTTATTAGAAGTGGTTATTTCCTTCAGCCGAGCTCTCAGGCCTAACTTTAGGATCCACCCTTAAAACTTTTTCTTCCAATTTGTGGTGAGCCTCTATCTAAAACATGTTCATACTGATTATGCTTGCTGCTGTTTAGTCTCTTCTGAAATTAGTTCTGCTTGAGTGGACTTAAATGTTGTTCACAAATCAGATCAGTGATTCATTGCAAAGCTTGTTTTAAAGATGGCCTTTAACAATGCTCGTCATTTTTTTTCTTAAAGCCTGAGATGGCTTTCATTTGATTAATTTGTGATCCATGCCAGTGTACATCCATAACTAGAACAAATTATTAAAAATACATCATATAAGCATTATTGAGGCGGTATCACCACGCCTTTATTTAAAGACATGCATTTGGCTGTTATTAGCTTGTCAAAACATATGCACAACTAATGAAAACTCAGTCAAAATGCTATTAAAGATTTTTACTTTATTTTTTTGCTTTCATTTTGAGACATAAGAGATGATACAACAATAAGTAACCTACTAAAATAATCCAGCTGTTTATGGGATCCCCAGCAGAAAAGTCTGTGTAGAAATCCCATCACTAGGTTCCCTAAACCCAGTGGTTTTCAAATAGTGGGGCACGACTCCATCAAGGGGGGGCGCGTTTGACCTCGAGGAACATGCTTTTTTATTTATTTATTTTTATTTGTTTACTTTTCTAGAATAAAGTGCAGTACCACTCCACTACATTAGGGGACAGTGACGCTCTCTTAGGCAGAATATGAAGTGTAGACACGAAGTGTAGAAGACAGGCGGAGAGAGAAGGAGATAAAGAGACAAACGAAAGTCTCCTGAAAGCTAAGACGAGGAAATATGGCAACGCGTATGTAGCGCTTGGCTGCACATATGCTGGTGACTGGGCAATTTGATGTAAGCGAACTCATGAAATAGGCTTTGATTCTGCTTTTACAAATGTTGATTTGTTTCAATTTAGAAGGATTATGTATTAATTTGAGACACAGTAATGCAATAAAAATGAAATATTAAAGACGTTTTGTTTTGAATGCAAATATAATCAGCATGGATGCAGTGAGCATTGCTAATCTTTGCTGTTCAAGCTTTGCTGAAGCTGTGCGAGGTCACCTTGAGAGTTTTGACTCTGTAGGGATGACTATCACTGTGAAGCCTCTTCTACATCTTGACATGGAACCAACAGTCAGTCTTGACAGCAGGCAATTACATAAATAAGAAAGGCATGATCTTCAAATAGATGGTCACAAATATAGAAGAACAACAGTTCCAGACGTGTCTGTCAGTTTGTGGTGACAGATCACATATTAGGAGATTTATTGAAAACGCTGCTTGTTCTCTCATTCTCTCATCCTGCAGAGCTTTGCATCAGTAGTTCAGTTGAAGCATGAAAAAGAGAGACGCCTATTGCTAACAGTCAGCCAAGACTCAGCCAATGAGAGTTCAGAGAGGGCTTGGCTGTCCTTTCTGCCAGCCTGCTGAGCGCGCTCCGTTTATGAAAATAATCAATGGGAGCTCAGTCTCACTCCTGCTTTAACTTGTGCTGGATTTAAATTTCCTCCACTTCACTCCGCATCTAACCAAGGCGAAATCATTTCTGCTGCAATTAGCCGGTGACAAAGATACAGCAAACACAGCACAGGTGGTTCCTTTCAGGAGACCAAAGAGAAAGAATCAGCTTCTGCTACATCCCAAGAACAGTTGAAAGAATGTGCAACCCTGTCTGCTTTATTTTCACTGTGTGGCTGATAGCGTTGCTTGTCTATCCAGGTAATTCTTTTTTTCATTCAATGCATGTTTTACCTTTGAAAGCATGATGAATTTAAATACAAATTGATTGCAGAATGTCAAGTTGGATTGCTATGTTGAGGAATGCTTTAGAGGTTGCTTGCAGTGTAAGGGTGATACCTTAGGGATATCCTGGTGCAATTTTGAAACTTGAAATGAACATTATTAGGGCAGCAGAGACCGACTGAGCAGAGTGAGCATCACATGTTGATAGTGTATTCACTTTTATGAAATCTTTCATAGAACTCAGTGTATACTTTTACCATTCTGAATCGATTGCTAATTGATTCTTCATCTGAGAAACAAAAGTGTTTAGTTTGTTCAGAAGCTTCTCTTTGGCTGATTTATTTATGATTGGCCAAGGGGGCATAAGCCCTTTTTTTAATGTTTCAAAGGCTGTGAAAATGTTTTCTTGGTTTGTGTTTAAGCTTTAAAGAAAGAGGGGTTGCTTTAAAGTCTACCTTAGAGAAAATATCGAGCTTTCATTCTACTGGGATGTTTCACTCTGAAAAATATGAAAAAAAGAAGTGGTTGAATGTGAGTCATGGTCACATTAATTGAAAATTGAACTTGCGTTTTGTGAAACTCTTCATTCATGGAGGAACACAGACACAGATCAATATTCAATTTTAAAAGTAGTTTTTTTTTAGTAAGCTTAGAAACCTGGTGATTGGACACGATGAACAGATTTGAAAAGTAAAAGAAAAAGAAGTCTAATAGTCTAAAGTCGGTTGTTCAGGGTCCAGCAGTAGTCATAAAGGTCATTGTTGAATGATTTAAGATATTAGATTTCCTTCCACGTTGCCTAATTAATAGACTCAGCTAGTGGTTTCAAAAGCTAAATACAACATGAACTGGTTTGATACTTTTAGACACAGGTGGCTGTTTGCTCTGACTTAATTACAAACTGCCAAAATGTGTTTCCAAAGGGCAGCCCCTGTTGTTCACAGTTAGGCCCTGAGTGTTGATTTAATAACTGACGGTACTCCAAAAATATATAAATGAATGTAATTATGTGCTAAACAGCAACAACAACGCTTGGAGCTCTGCTTCTCAATTTTAAATGAAGTGTTAAATCTTGAATATTTAATCACACTATTAGCCCCATGGCCGCTAATAAGGAAGCGATTCATAAATTCATGGACTCTCCTCTTGAGGCTGGTGTTAACATAGAGAACATCCCATTGACCATCTATGATCAACATGCTTTATCATTTATTTAAGCTAAATTAAAACAGCATAATTAATGCCCTGACCAATTGAGGGGAAAATGTACACATTTCTAGATGAGCTCTGTCAGTATTCTTTAGAAAACTATAGGTGAAATTTTGCATGCTATCTTTTGATTTTACCTAAATTTAAAATGCAAGTATTGAAGAATATTCATTATGCAGTTGTTGAATGATGTGTGAACTTGGTCTTTTTGATAGTATTTATTTGTATATTTTTACTCTTTATACATGGTTCCTCCACCTTTCCTCTAGCTTTGATACAAGAAAAAAGATATGCTGCAGTTTACAGAAGAGACCAGGGGGCATTTTAATGGGTGTCAGAACAGGTTTGATTTTTCAGAACAAGCTGGAGGTATCTGGCTGCATATTATGGGTGAGAGGACCTCAACTCTTAAACAGGAAGTGCACTTGCATGTAAATTAACTAATAGCTTCTGTTTAAACTTTTTTAATGCACAGAAATAAGCCATAAATAATTGTCAAAATAACATATTTTGATTTAAGGTGTTTTTTTTTCTTTTCCAATTATATATATATATATATATATATATATATATATATATATATATATATATATATATATAAACTTTGCAACTTGAAGTAGTTTTGACATCACCAAAGTAATACCATTAGGTACATTCATTATAAAAGTGTAAAGTAAGAGGACAAGTTATAAGATTGATTTTCTGTTCATGATGTTGTACAAAGGTTGAGGCAAGCTTCAGAGAGGACGATGAAAGCATTCCTCAGGCATTATTGATAAGTGTTTTTTTTTCCTATTGTTTGTGTTTGTCTTATTTCCCTATTTTACAACATAACATTTTCTATTTTAAAGAGCTTTTTTTTGTTCTTTGTTTTTGTGTCAACATTTTAGTTCATCGCTGTAAAGATTCCCAAATAGTGTCTCAAAAGTTATGTCTTTGGCATTGTAGAACAAACGGTATCTAGGCAGCCAATAGTGCTGGCCAGATTTGAATGGATACACAGGATACACATATACCTGTTTACATTTATTCATCATACCTTCATAGAGTTTGATGGTCCTCATTAAATTGTCATTTTGAGTAAAACGTCATTCATGTTGTAACTTTCAGATCAGTGGAATTGTTCCAGCAAGGGAAACACTTGATTTTTTTGTCAGCTGTCAACAGTATAAGTATTGTTTGTGATTGACACCTCAGTGCTTCAGGAAACTTGTGTTTGCACCCTCATTCTTTGGAGGCATAATGAGCCTTGAAATAACATCTTTCAGGCACTCCAAAACATCTTAGAGTCACACTGTTGCAGCCTGACAGTAATTTCTCGATGGAGTAAACAAAATCTGGTTCAAATTTCTAAACAGTAGGATAGTCTGTGAACGTGCAGATGAAGAGGTTGAATACAAGTCACAATAAACTAGTTTTTTTATGCCTTGGCCTTTAAAGGTCAGATTAAAAACTTCCTCAACTGTGGGATGATTGATTCTGATACTTCTCAATGTCACTGGATGCTTGGAGTAATTCAACAGCGCTGCTGAGGGGCTACTCTTTATAATTTTTTATTTGATATAAATAGATCCATTTATCAATTTGGCAGCTAAAGGACATGCACAATCTTACTGTTCCAGTTTCAAGCAAAATTCACTAAACATATACATTTAATCCAAAATAGACATTTGCAGTTGTATTGCACCGTCAACACATTTCAATGAAAATATTTATATATAAGTCGCACCTGATTAATAGGCACATGGTAATAATAATACATTTTATTTACTGGGACCATTCAGGACACTAGGACACATCGCATACCATTCTAAAATAATAGCACAACAGGAACAATAAAAGCAGATAAGACACACAAACAGTAGAATAAAGTACTTAAATGATAAACATTAAGCAAAACCAAGCTATATATAAAATATATATTAACTGTATATTGATGTTCTAATCATCAAAAACTTAGTGTAGCAGTTCATCAGTCATTCTGTCTCCCACTCTCCTGCTGTTGTCTCTCTTAGCCTCTGTCTGTCTGTCTCTCACTGCCTCTGTCTGTCTCTCACTCTGCTGCTGCAGCTTTTTTTTGTCTCTCACACACACACTGCCTCTGTCTGACTCTGGCTATATTTGTCTGTCTCTTTCTCTCTCTGCATCTGTCTTACTGTCTGTTGGTCTGTCTGACTGTCTGTTGGTCTCTATTGGTCTGTCTGTCAGCTGGTTGGTTAGTCTGTCGGTATGTCTGTTTGCGTGTGTGAGTGTGTGTCCTTGCAGTTTTTATGTGATGCAATATTTAAACTCTTTCAACATTTCTAAATGAAAATATGTTGATTTTTACATTTCCCTATGCCTTTTATTGTGTATATATTTCCTGGATGAATGATGCATGCATTATTCGAAAGCATCCCTTGGGGTAGTTGATATGCTCTGAGAGTGTTGTCTAATGCCCCATGTTCTACCAGTCTGTCATTTAAAATAATGTTTGTGTGACCTTGCCAGAAAGCCCCATGACAGATTCATTCCTAGCCTCACTCCACTCAGCATCCGCATGTATGTTTTATGTGCACCTAAGTGGCAATTCAGAGAGCTCAGCAAAAATTGCAAATAACATCACCTCGGCCTCATACCTTACTATAGACAGATATACATTTGTTCACTCATCCTTGCACAAGCAATTCAGGCCTGGAGGTGAGGGATGGGGGGGTGTTGTGGGTGATGAGGCAGGCTGGCTCACCACAGAGCTCTGTGCCCATATGCCATCAGCACAGTCCTGTGCCCTTCAAAAGGGCCATGGTTTGTTGAGCTCTGGTCATTTGGTGTTCAGTCCTCTTGGTTGACCACAGCTTGAGGCTGACACTTTTTGCTTTTATAGAGGATGAAGCCGTTTTGAAAAATTGTTTCCAGACAATGTGCACAGTTTTACTTTTTTGTTGGGTTGTGTTTGGCTTTTAGTGAAGTCTTGCTGACTGAAAATTCAATAGTTGAAGGAAGAAACGATCACGTTTGAAGGATTCTAGAGTAGATATCATTGAAAAATAATAGTTACATATGTGCATCATATTAAAATCAAAAATAAGTTTATGGAATATTGTGAAAAAAACACTTACATTTTTGTCATGATATTCATCTTTCCAACTCCAAAATGATAATTCTTCGACTTGTTGATACAAAACTCCATTAAGTGCATTCTGCAGCAAATGCTAGACAGACTCAAGTTTTTGAATACAGCATCTAGCGCTTCAGATATAATACATCAAGCCTCACACTTATTGGTTTTTACTGGGAGGAAGATGCTGGTCAAAATAGTCAGAACTAATCGACTTTTTTGTGAAACCTAAGTTGAACGCATGTAGATTTACAAAGCAGTCCTTGTGTAGATGGTGGGAACACAGCAAACGTTTTGTGTTGTAGTCCTGAAGTACAGGTGAAAAGATGAAGCTTAGCCATTGTTTCCTTAAAGTATCTTCTCTCAGCAGAGAATATAAAGATGCAAATCTCTCACACACAAAAAAACAGTTCCTTTGTCATGATGCGACCGAATCTCAACCCTTAGCAACTATTTTTGGGGAACACCTTTCCAGGTAACCTTGTGTGAGCAGTGGGAGGAGCTTAGAACGGTTTGTGCAGTCCTACTTCACTTTTCAAACAAACTTGTTTCTGCGAATCTAAGTCGACTCTTTCTTTTTAAAGGTGATGACTCGTCACAAATACTTTACATGAATAAAACTGTTCCCACAACATAAAGAATTATTTTCAAGGAGTCCTAATACTGGCTCTTTTAGGAAGCCAGGAGTTGAGGGTCACTGGCCCCAGAAGAAAGAAACCAGTGGTTACTAGATGAAATACTATGTTTACTTACAAATTAGATTTCATCAGCAGAGGTCAAGTTTCTTTTCAAGTTCTGTCAAAAATGAATGCGTGAAACCGCCACCAACATTCCAGACATGCAGATTAACAAGATTATATGGACAGAAAGCTATGAAAGTCACCGTGTGTTTTGCTGATGTGTTTATTTCTCCTTGACATATTTCAACACAGTTCATTATCAAATTCTTGCTTAGCAGTTAGATTTTTTCCGGTGAAATTAAATTAAAATGAAATGTTGATTTATACGTGTTGTTCTGTGTAATGTTGACGGTCCACTCAGAAAACCCTTGGGCTCTCATTAGTCTCACCCTTTCCATCTGTTAACAGAAATTCTTTTCACTTACCGAGTAGTGATATCCGGTTTATCAGTTTCTGAAAATCTCCAGCTTCCATCTGTCAAATGGATGCTTATTTTGAATCTCTTTAAACAATTCTATGCAGTATTTCTCGTAGTCTGATAGATGCACGGCATGCCATTGTTTGGTTGATAAACATTGACATCATTAAAATAGTAACATGCTTCAGTAAGATTAAGGTTTTTTGAGACAATTTCAGTTTTGGGTCACTTCATTTGATGTATTTACATTTACTTTGTGGTATGGACTCTTTCCCCATCATGAACTTTTAGATTTAGCAGTTTGACCTAAGGTAAAATAACATTCAAATGCGTTACAAAAATGGAAAATTGTATTTATTGGATTCGCAGTAATTAATCAATTCCTGCAGCATGTTTTTTGTTCAGTTTTGTGATCTAAACCCCCCCAATTCTTTTTTTTATTTATTTTTTTTTGTATTTTGATATTGTTGAAAAAATTCCAAGTTGTGAACTAGCAAGAACCAAGTATGAATGAGTGTTTTATAGAGAAACAATCCTACATGAATTACTATTTGGCAAGTTTATTTAAGCTGTCCGAGAAAATTAGTAAAACAAATTCAGAAATGATAATTGTAATTGACTTTGTTTGAGACATGGAAGATGTATTGATTCATTCACAAAACCTGATTTGTGAATTTGAATGTGAGGCGTTAACTTTTTTGTGAATGAGTTAAAAGTAATATCAATGAAAAGGCCATGTTGCAATCGAGGCTTGACAGAAAGAAAGAAAGAAAGATCAGATGTTTATCCTTGTTGACCACAACGATTCAGGTCATCTAATGATGGATTTTGTAGTAATCTTTTGTACTTCTTCAACTTATCGAAAAGCAGACACATTTAGGACATTAAGGTCTGTAGAGTAACTAGGCTATTTCATATCTAATTGCGATTTTGTGGGCAGGGCTGTATTTCTATTGTTTATAACATATGAATGTGCGTTACCAATTTTCTTTAATCTTAGCTGCCTTAATCAACCACAATATTGTTAAGTGTATTTCTATGCTGATTACGTAGCTTTTTTTTCATTTGCATATAATAGCTCCAACTGTTGTCACTTGTACTTCTGCAGCAGCTCATTCCTGGCTTGTTTGTTGTTTATAATTTACAAGACAGATATATCTTATATTGTTAGATTGTTAAGATAGATAACTCCATGAATTAGAAGTTCCTAGTCTAATTGGAAACTTTAATCAATGGCACGTGGTAGCAAAAAACTTAGCTGATTAAAAGGGGTAAAAGAAATCTCCCACGTGTTAGTGCACTCTTAGTTTAAACAACAAAACACTAATTTTTGTTTATCTGGAGAAAAACTCAAAATCAGTAGGGGGTCAAATACTTTCACTGTGCAGTTGTGTAACATGGGTTTATCTTCAGTGATTTACAGGTTATACTGAACCAAACCTACCCACTAATATTGGCTCTTTTGGCCTATTTAGTCACAAATCTACCTGATGAGCGGGGTTTCAAATTATAGGTGGAAACCCAACTGAGAACAAAGCAGTTATGGCCTTTTGTAATCCCATAGATGCAGGATCTCAAACTCAGCAATTGTTAAAAGTGGTGCAAGGGGTTGAACTTAAACAGCCGTTAGGCACAATATTCCAAATAACTGGCTCTAGTTCCCCTAGGTTTTAGCTCCCCTCGGCTGTGTAATGGTTCATGTTCAAGCATGGATCACAATGCCAGGTCTTCAAAACATTTAGTTCTCTGCGCAGCAAACATCAAACAAAGATGGTCATCAAACAAACTGCATGTTTTAGTCTTTTTTGGACTGTGCACTATTAAGCGAACAAAGGCAGGAGGAGGTCAGTTTTAGCCCATTCGGTGAGTGCAGCTGATGCTTTATTCTTACAGCTGTCAGTTTGCATCTAGTGTTTAGTGGCTCTTGGGTATTCTGTCATACAGTTTGTACAAAAGACCGCTGTGATTGGAGGAAAGCTGTTTTTCCAGGGCAATCTGCGCAGCATTTGATGTCATCGTTCTAAAAAGGAACATCTTCCATCAGGCAATGTCATTGGCTCTGAACAACCACTTTATAATGAGTTGAAAGGAGTCATCTCCTCATCTGTTTGAATAGTCTGGGGATTGTTATGATGGAATTCTGTATTGTCTTGTAAATAATGGACCAAAACCGGATTTCAGATGCTACTTTTGATGCCCTCTGCTTAATTAAGATTCAGCTCATACAGTGCTTGATTTCACAGTCTAATCACTAGGGATGTGGGGCAGATTGTTGCCCGCATATTTCATGTGTTTTGTCTTTCAGTTCACATTAAGGGAAAAGACAAGTTTAAACTCCTATCTTCCCTTTTCAAAGCTTTTTCTGGTCCTTGAAAATCATCTAAGAATACTTCTGTGCGCTTTCTTCCTTTTATAATTGAACGTCAAATTTACATTCATCCTATTGGGACATTTTTATCCAAAGTAATTCATAGTCAAGGAAAGTTTTGAGTCCCCCCTGATAAGTTTTCCGATCGACAAATAAATTGTCATTACTTTTATGCATAATTAGGCTGATAGTGACTAAAATCCAGAAAAATGCATTTGAAAAGCAAAACTGTTTGGACTCATCTGAGGGGTAAAATTATTTCTTCATAGGTCAATAAGCAGTATTCCTTATTAAATCATTTCTTATAAAAAGGAAATCTACCAAACCTGTTAAATTATTGCTGAAACCAGCGATGTCTTGGGATGGCAGGTACAAATGTATAGACCAATAAATGAATGGAATGGAAATGGAAATACCATACTACCCACAACCAGCTTGGTGAAAAAGTGAAAAAAAGTGTGAGTTTATAAAACAGAAAAAAAGTTAGGCTCCATGCAAGATCACACCTTGTGAATTTTCAATGTTAACATGAGTGGTTAGAAACATGGTGGTAAAAAACTATTGATAACACACCACTCCATCACAATTACTGAATTCCGACTGCAATTCCAAATTCCTGTTCAAATAAATCGATGTACCGAACAAATGAATCAGAGAAGAACTATGAGAGAGTTTGTGGTCGGGTGTGATAAAATTCTGCTGTTAGACAGCATCTCTGCAGGGATTGATATTTATGAATGTGTACACCCAAACTCCATCTCCACTGTAAAGCACGATGGTGGAAACATTATGTTTTGAGAACAAAAAAAAGAGATTGTGAATGCGACCACAAAGTTTTACATTTTCAGTTAAGTTTTTCAACCTTTTTCACTTAGTTTGTGCATTGAAAATTGTGCGTTCATGTGAATTCGATCATGAAGTCACTTTAACATTCAGTTGCCACCAGCCTTTAAACTTTAATGAATTGGAGAAGATCTGCATAAAGATCCTTGACATATATGCAATTCTTTAGTTAAGTGCAAAAACAGTCTGACCTCTGTGATGGCTAAAGCTGTTCGCGACATCACGTAAATGCCATATTTTGAGATGCGTATATCTCTTGTATAAGGACAACATGGTTATTATAATTATAACAATTCATTATTTTAACTACATTTGTCTTATTATGCCTCTTTGAAATACTATCATTACATTTAACAGCCAGAACATTTCTTTGTCTGTGGGCAAAATAAGCATTTCCTTTCTTTCCTTCTATTCAAGGGTCACATTGATTTAAAATAAAGCATTCAGAGAGTCAAACCCGCACTTTTTTTGAGGTTTTGTTCTTTGTGAATGTCCTCTCGGTTTTGCATGACATTAGACTTTTGTTAACCTTTTTACTTTTCCCTTCGTCTTTCTTTAATTCATTTTAATTCGTGTGAATCCTCTCTGGTCACATGCACTATATTTTGTTCAGTTTCCCATTTCTTCACATTTATTTTGACCTCCTGGAATCCACAGAAATAACTTTAACTCCATCTACATGCTGTGATGAACAAAATGAAAATCTATACGTCATAAACAGATGCCCTTTGATTTCAAAGAGTTCATCTCAGCTTGTAAACATCTCTATTGTTGACAGTGTACTAAACGAAGTTGTAGCAGTTTTCAAACTCCCAGAACTGAAATTATTAATTCAGATGTTAATCAGGATTCCGTTTGTTGCCATGTTTATTTCCTGAACAAATTCTGCTGCTCCGGAGAACAGCTTAAACACACATAGAAACACTCACTCATATTGATCGACGCACTGCTTGAGTCTGTGGGGAGGGTTGAAGAGGGGAAAGGGCTATTAGGGTCACATGATCAGCAATGGTTGTTGAATCACTCTTCTGAAAAAGCATTGATTTGATCTTAAACCCTGAAGTGATGACAGTGTTTAAGTTAACCAGGAAAGGAAAGAAAAAGTCTCCTACTAAACTTCTTTCTCCATGAAGCATCTGACCCCTGTTTATTCTACAGCTGTTAGAAAACAGGCAGTTCTTCCCAGTATATGTTCTTCTAGTTTAGCGGAAAAAAAAACATTGGTGGACATGGCGGTGTTGCTTAACTTTAACCAATTCTTTTTTGTTAATACATCATACATCTGCTTTTTGAACAAGAGTCCAAACTGGTGGTCTTAAAACTTCAAGTGTTATTTCCAGAATCCAGACATCTCATGAATGTGTAAAAATGCCATGGCTGCCACTTGTAATTGTAATCTAGCCTATTCCTTTCAATGAAAAGTTGCAGACCTGTTCATGATTTCTAGCCATGTAGAAACAGATGCAGCATGTTCTGTTCATGTCGAGACCCCTCAGGGAAAGAACACGCACTCTAGCCAGGATGTGGATTACTTGCTCGGAATCTGAATTTGCCTTTAATTAATGGAAGTTGGGAATGTAACTTTCAGTGACATAATGAGGTCAGGGTATATATTTCATGACAAATTCCAACACTGTTTTGTACTCCTGCTTTAGACCATTGCTGGATTTTTTCTGACAGTGACATCACAAAGGGAGAGTAACACATAACCTAATATTGGTTTATTTGTACTTCTCAAAAGGACCACAATAGAATCTAAATAAATCCCTGGAAGGGGAATGCAAATCATAGTTTAGCTGCAACTTTAATGAAACCATTGGTGTAGCAACACACTAGTTAAACATTAGTTTAACAGCCTCAAGTCTCTTTGTTGATGCAATATAAAGCTGAACTGTGCAGGGTACTGACCTTTTCGTTTTGAAAAGAAACCGCTATCCCAATTGCATAGCAGCACGTATCTTATTAAGCTAGTAGGTAAAAAAAATGTAAACAAATATATATAGTTTTTTTTTTTTTTTTTTTTTAACAAAATGTAATACATATATTTATAAAACAATGTATGCACATTTTCTGCATGTCACACTGATGTGTGCGGATTATCAATAATCTTTGAGATAGGAAAAGTGTTATTAATACATAGTTAAAATGAATTAAATAAAACAAGTATATAATGTATAGATAATGTAATTGCACAGATATCCCTCAATAGAACTTTTAAAAGTCAGTAATAGATAGAGCCTTTGGAAATTGATGTTACATGAGCCCCACAAAGAGTAACCCCACTCTAATATTTATCTGGCTGGATGGAGATGATGGTTGGAAGATAAATACAAAAAGTAAAAAATGCGTAAATAACTTTACATATTCATCATCAGCATTTAAGTTTTGTTGTGTTATATGCAAATGTATTTTAAATCTATAAACAGGTCCGTCATGTAGCAAACCTATGTAAAGACCAGACTGCAGGATTTCTAAATGAACTCAAATGCAGTGAAATGTGAAAAAAAAGAAATCACTGTAGAAGAACACTGGATAAGCAATCACAAAACTAGTTAACTCTAAGGTACATACAAGAAACAGTCGTTTAACAGAAAATATGATCTCTAAGGATAAATTAGTTTCAAATTCACCATTTAGAGGGCTTCAACTTTATCAAATCGAAAGGTGAAAAATCTCAAGAAAAAGTATTTTTGGGAAAAAGTAGCCCTACAAAATGAAGTGTAAAAAACTGAATGAGAAAGGTAACAATAGTTAAAATGAAGATGGAATTAAATTATTATAGATAAGACACAACCGCTCAAAATCATGCTTGAAAATATTTTTTACACAAAGCTGATTGGATAAGCTGACTAATTTGGAAGCAGCTGAATTCAGAAAGGCTACCATATTCAAGTCACAACCGCGTGTGCAATTACTTGTTGCTATTCTGTTTTTACTTTTTACTTTTATGCATCCATCCATCCATCCTTCTAGGGTGGGGTTGACTTAGGTAAGACAATCGGGAAAAAGATCATGGGATTATCATACACAAAATGAAATGAATTTAGAAAACATTGTGTTAGTTCTGAAAGCACCCGTGAGCTATACACTGATTTACAATTCCATTTATGTCCCATACGCAATGCCTCCCATGAACTCATAGAGCATTCCTTTTGAGTCATTTTATTTTTCTGTAACATCTCACAATAGCTTGAAGTGAGATACAGCTGTGAACATGAAGACAGAGGTCAGCCAGACCTTCCTTACAGCCATTTTTCTCTTTCCAACTGAGTTCTTATCTTTAGGCATTTTTAGTTCAGTAGTAGGTCTCTTTTTTATTTATCTAGCATAGTGAACCAATGTGCTTCAGAGCCATCTGTAGCAGCTAAAAGCTAGCGTTGCAGTGTCAACGATCCTTCTGTGGGTTGGTCAAGGTCTTTGGTCAGAGGTCTTTGCAGGTACCTGTCTAAAATAATTAAACACTGCGCTGCAACTTTGACCTACTCGGCTAACAACACAGGGTCACATTTACTAAAAGCTTGTCCCAGCTAAAAACCCCACCGTCAGGGTTTAGTACAAATGTGATGATTCATTTCAATTTAAAGATATCTAAATATGAAACTGAGCCTTTCTTAAATTATTATTTGGCTTGTATTTATTTGCTAGTTTGTGTACATATTTTGGTATTTTTATCATTTTATTGTTTAAAACCATTAAAATGTATATATATATATATATATATATATATATATATATATATATATATATATATATATATATATATATATATATATAAAAACCTTTAAAAAATAAAAATTTAAACCGTTAACCAATTAGACATCTGTGATATGCCTGTCTTGCCTCTCTGGACCCATTTTTTACCAGAAAATGTCAATGGTCAAAACTTTTATTCTTAATGGCCATTTCCCCCAAAAAAATCCCCAAAAAAGAGGCTTCAGAAATTCTGGGTCACACTGGCGCTTTACACATGGATGAGTAAGGAAGCCAAATCAAATCTCTTCATCGTGGGTAGAACCTAAAACAAAGAAACTGAGAGAAAAGGGTTTTCACTGTCTTGGTCTAACTTGAACGTTAAAACTGCTAAATCTGCCACTGATTTTGGACTAGCGGTAAAGATGGTTTCTCTGGATGGAGTGCTGGAAACCTAGGATCAATTACATACTCAAATTACACAGCGGTGCAGAGTGCATGCAAATAGTCTGCCTGCCAAACCACCCGTTTAATGAGTGCCTAAATTACAGATCACAGCACACATTCACCCAATACCTTTTGACTCCAGGTGGCTTGCATGTCTCGTGCCATTCATGTAATGAAGTTATCTTTTCTCATCATGGCTGATTGCACCATGCCTGAAGTGAGCACATGCATCTGATGCCAAGAGAAAGGAATGAATCTCATCACACATCACTTTCATTATCAGTCTGTAATTAGTGTGTGATTATAAATATTTTTAAAATCAAGCTTGGGAACATGATTTTAACTTTGTAGATTTAAAAAGTGGCATCGGACATTTGGTTGAAAAAAGATCAAATGCATTTTGATTGCTGGTGCAATGCTAACTTCTCCCTAGCAACTAGACTGTTTACCTTAGGAACATTCTGTTGAGTTTGTGATTCTCTCAGTAATTATAAATCAGCTTTTTGTCCATCAAAAGCACTATTCAGAAGAAAAAAAATATTCTATTAACTATAGTCACTGAATGTTTTGATGAGATCCAAGTGTGTAAGTGTCATTTTCGAAACGTATGCTTGTATTGAAAAAGGGGGTTATCTTTTCATCACTCCTGATGCATAGTGAAGAGAAGATCTTGTGCTTAGGAAATGCAAAAGTCGAAATAAAAGTATTTTTCAGGATGGTTGTAGTCTGCCAGCACAGATGGGCTTGCAGAGAAAGGTGTGCAACACTTTTCCCCAAACAGCCTGGAGACAGAAGGCAGAGCAGAGCTAGCTAAACTCAGGCAGTTAGAGCAGACACATTTAACTCCTGACCTCGCAGGGAGGATTTTAGACTTGATTGGAGGACAACCCACGTTGATTTCTTCTGGCAGTCTCACTCCTCCTACATACATTTTGACTTTTGATTCATGAGATTTGTGTGGGGAAAAAAACATAAAATAAAACAATATATACAAAATTAAAATAAAACAATGCACACTATGCTTTTAGAGTAAAACTTGAAGACATCAGATGTCTGTGAAATGTTTGTTAAAAATCAGTTAAAATGTTTGCAATAATCAAAACTGATTGCTGGTACTTATCCAGTGATTTTGCAAAGCTGCTGTTGTTGTTTTGAATGTGCAATATTTTATGAAAATTACAGGCTTCTTGGTGCCTACAATTTTAAAAGGTTTAATTAAACACAACATAAGGATGTTGGGTTGTATAGATTATTAAAATGCTTAACAGATATAATGTTTATACGACTTTCTCCACCTGTTTGACATTCTATGCATGCTTTTTTTCTCTCTGGTATTGAACACTGTAATATTTGAATATTGTAAATCATGATGTGTGTGACCAGGATTTTTACTACAAAGGAAGACATAAAACCCTAGAATAGTTTTTTTTAATCATAGCATGTACACGTTGGTCTCTGACTACTGAAAACTGAAACCTGAATCATTTTTTAGCTGTTTGCTGTTTTGGCTTTTCTGGTGAATTTTGCACTTCTTGATTTGAAAGGAATTGTCGGCAAATTCTGTGTGGCAGCATTTTCATTGTTTTAAAGTCACTAAGTTTCTATTAATATCTAAGACTAAAACTGTGTTATAACTGCAGAAACACTCAAACGATGAGAGGCTACCTGTACCTGCTATCAGACAATGAACTTTCTCCTCCTGTGTTAAGGTATTTAGTTAATTTTTCATGCGACATGACTTGCTTATGTACATTTCATAACTGCATTGCATTGTCTCTGTTCCCATGTAACGAGAGACTCCTTGCTTAAGTGATCAATGTTTGTAAGCAAGGGATCAGATTTTGTGCACTGTAACTGCTCTTTTTATGCAAGTTCTGTCATGACTGATCATGTCTCTTTTACCTGGGATTTTCAAGACAGGCATGAGTGTTGTGACAAGTTTCCCAATCAAAATATTATTTTTATTGTGGGTTTGTTTTTTTCTGATTTAGGTTAGATTTGCATAACTCTACAAGTTCAAACATTGACCTAAACCCACAATGTAAGCAATTCTCTATTTTATATAATTGGATAATTAAAATTTGGAATATAATTTGGAAAATTTTTAGGACTTATTAGAAAAAGCATTGTCCAGTTTTTCCTAGTGCGTAGCAGCAACAGTATTTATAGTCTGGTTAATCGTTAATATACATTAATATATTTCACAGACTCTACTTTAATTAGAGCAAAAAGAGGAAGCTATTTTTACTTCTCACTCAATTGATTATAAATTAAATTTTTATAATGGTCTTTTAAGGTTGGAGGAACTTTAAGGTTTTCAACTTAAAGCTACAATTTTTCCACCTTTACTTGACTTGTGCAACAGAGACCCTAAAAATCTCTATAAAATCAACTTAAAAATTATTTAGTTCATGCTGATTCACTACTAAAGTCCCCAATGGGGTTCAGAATTTTAAAAAGTTCACAAGTGCTCTGGTGCTGTCCGCCAAAAGATCTGTGAATACTACAGACCACTTCTTGAACCTCTGCCACAAATTCGGCTGACATCCCCGGTCTTTAGGGACGTTAAAAGGCACTTTAGCAGGACCGGTGAACTGTAAAGGAATACAAATGATTGTGCTACTGAATTCTGCCATCACACTCATGTTTACTAAGAGAGATCCATTATTAATATTCTTTTTGGGTCCTGCAGGAGCTTATTTAATTTCTCTAAGGAGTCCTGGGCTGTTAGATAGTAATGAAGGTAATGCTGGTAGACACCAGCACAATTATTTAAGATAAGTCAGTGTTATTGCTCCTTCAGTGCTGTGATCTCTCATAACATTCACAAATAGAAGATGATTCACTAATCGTAAGACTGCATCGCTTATTGTTGGCTAAAATGAACTACTTGAACAATGGCGTATTGTTGCTTTCTTGGGAAGTGATGGGATTTCTGCGAAAAATGCTGAGCAACATGATTGAAAATTGTTCAGCCACAAAAGACATCTGTTCCTTTTTAAATGTAAACCTTTTTATTTTACTAAATGCTAAATACCAAAACCGGGTGGGTCTCAAGGTATTTAAATCATATTTTTAAACCGCTTTTTATGTTTGTTTTACTTGTTAAACTACAAATATTTTAGAAAGCTAGATAAATGGATGAATAAAATATGTTGGTGAGTCTAAATGTGTTATAATATTACTGTTATGATATTAAGAAAAGTAGACTTTTTGTGTGGGAAGCGTTTTCGTCATATAAATAGTTTTAACAACAAATCTCTTGTTAAAAGAAAAACACCACCCTTGTTATCCATTTTTATTGAATGTCAATGTTGCTTCAATATGTATTCTAAAAATCAGCCTATAAATTATTGCAAATTTTACAAACCACCGATTTTTGTATTACTGTAAAATTAGCTTACATTTTTTATTAAAATTAACAGTGATGTATTGCATTCTGTTAAGGAAAAGCATCTACAGTCTCTGTCATCTCACTGTAATTAGGCATAATTGAAGCATTCTTCTCAAGACTGCTTCTTCTCAGGAAACAATCTTGATTAAGGATTTATCCTTGCAGTACACATAATGCGTTACCTCAAATTTGAAAGAAATCATTAATCTAATCAGACTTAACTGCACAAGGACGTGCAGCTGTCTCAACTTGAAAGTAAATTCCATGCCAAAAATTTATATTGACCTCCGAAAAACAGTTTTAAATTCTCAGTTAAAACTGGTTCATGTGCAGATAAGTTAAAATTAAGCCGTAATCCACTTTTTTTTTGGTAATGAAAGCAACCATTGTTTTGGTAAAGTGAGTTCATTATTATAGCCAACTTAATACACTTTGTTACATAACATAAAGTGTTGTTGATTAATGACTGTTAATCATATAGCTGCCTATGTGAATTCTCTATTCATGCTTTTCTTCAGTGGCTTCTAGACTTCAGTACAGGACTTCTCCGGACTTCTCCTGAGCTTGACATCTCCTCTTAACCCCATAGTGTTCTGATATTTGACACCACACTTTAAATATAAGTATTTACAGACAAGAGAGGTTGCTAAAACATTCATTACATTGAAAATTCATAAATTGAACAAAACACTTAACATTCAATTTAGTTTACAACAAAAAAGTGTATCAGTGTACCAACAGCAATCAGTAAATGCACAGTTAAATAGAACTGTTTTGGTGTGGATTTAGTGGTATCAGTTTTAGCACCATGCAGCTTAGTAACTGACAACGATTTGTTCTTGTTTTGAATGAACACGCGGTCACTTTAAATGATGTTTGTTAGTGATCTGTGCACTCTGTTCTTTATTGTCATTACTTCAGCTTTTAGCTTTTACTTTGCTATTTTAACATCACTCCTAAATTAAAATCAATGCTGAATGCATTGTAGAGGCCTGAGGACAGGTGTAATGTGTTCCAACATTCTAGTTCTGGTCAAGATCCGGGCTGCTGCATTCCCAATGGTCTATCATAGATGCAAGATGATAAATTACTTTTGTTTGGCATTTAAGTCATTTTAACGTAGGGTCAAAAGAATCATATGTGTCACCAGTATAAATGGTAGAAGATTTGGTATGTTTTTATGGTTTGAGCCAATGTTATCATGCACAGGTTGAACAGGAAGGGAGCTAGGATTGAGACTTGAGGAACTCCATATGACTGTATGCTCAGTTGGATATGTGATCAACTGTACTCCTGTAAAATTGTTTTATTTTATGACTGACCTGTAAAAAACCAACACAGATTCCAGTCAGTAAAGAAGGATGTTATGTGAACCCACCAATAACTTGCTGTACCCACGAGTTCCATTCCAACCACCCACACACCTACAAAATAACGAATCTATTTGCCTCTGTGTCCATGCATTTTCTTATTTAGTTTGATGTATTTTTATATTGTTCGTCATCATAATTTTTTACCATCTAATCATCAATATCACATTTTCTTTCTAGCTTAGGTCAAATAATTGCAGTCTATTTGCTTTTTCTCTAGACAATATTTAAAACGTGATAAAAAAAACACCTGGAAAGTCAATTTCAAATCTATTTTTCTCATTCTGCAATATGTTTAAATCCTACATGGCCTTTCATCCCAACCTTTCAGTTGATACCAGGAATTGCATTGATTAAATGAAAAACTCTCAGCAGACCTTTGTGACCATGTAGCAGAGGCTTCATAAAAGTTTGCTTCTCCTTGAATTTCCTTGAGAATAGGTAAAAGTCAGAAGCAAAATGAACCTGTAAAGGTAGAGGTTCTTGTAAGGGCAGGAGAAAAAAAATGGGGGGAGGTAGGTCTACAATCTCTGCTCAGATTAAATTCACACCCAGATGGTCATGGTAGATATTATCAAAGTAGTTCTTCCTCATGAAGATAATGTCAGGCTGGAGACAGGTGAGAATATGAGGAGAGCAGAGACATTCATCTGGGTGTCTCACACTTGAGGAATTGCTGGTCAAAGTCAAAGCAGGTTCATCACTGAAAACTGTTCAGTAATTGAGTCTGAACTGTCTCCTACTAAGTTAACTTTATATCCATGGCTGTTCATTGTCTTTGAGTAATTAAACAGTCTTCACAATGGGGATAGAGATTTTATTGTGGTGATGAATGGAGATTGTGCGGTTAGGCTAGAATTAAGCTGTCATTAGTCACAACTTGACTATGATTAGAAAGAGCGAGTTTCCTGTTGCATTGGTGCATTGGACAACTTTCAGTTGAAATAGCCACTTGACAGTTAATGAAAGTAAAAGTAATAAACAGATTCGTAGAAGGACATTTCAGGACATTAGTTTTTGGCAGATCGACACCTGTATCCACTAATCCATGGTTCAATTCTGATACAGTTCTTTATTTCATTCAGATTCTGATAGTTTAATTTAATCTCACACAATGAAAAAAAAATACTTTTTGATACTTATAAATGCATATATTGGAATTAGTGTACGATTTACAACCTAATCAAGGTGAACCCACAGATTGTTTATGCTATTGAGTGAGCCGGTGCATGCCTGGGGTTGTGTTGTTCTTGAAGTCCCATCCAGGGCTTTAACTGGTTCGGATCTGGACTGCTTATGTTCCAATGCTCACCCTTATGCTAACTACCAGTTGAGTCTAGAGAAGTGGTGAAGATCAGAAATAAAGACCACTGGAGACAAGCACTCTGAACACACTGGTTCACGGAATAAGTCTGGTAAATGCACAGTTTGGAATTACATAATCCCACTTCTGTTTTTAACTATTGATTTACTCCATTGTTCGCCATGTGGTTGGTTTGTGTCTCTCTATAGAAATTCTATAGAAAGTTTTTCAGTCAATCAGTTTGTCAGTCAGTCAAATTATATTGAAGAAGCGTCTTCTTGCAGTTGCTTCAAAGCAGCTTCACAAATAAGAGGCCTAATGTGGATTGGTCCTAACCACCTCGCCATCATATGGCCCACCTGCATTCAATCCAATGAGGTTTAAGGAAAACCCAAACTGAATGTGTCACCAGGTCTCTGATCACTCTGTCCAGCATTTGAACATCAGTGTAAATGCGGTGTAGCAAATTTGTAGATGCAATTTATATAAAGTTCTTTACCAGACCATATGTAATGGGATTATGACAGCTACATATGATTGAAATGTAACCACATTTTAGGTTAGTCGATCAATAGGGAAAATATTATGAATCAATATTAGCTGATTAACATCAATTATAATATTCTGAACCCAAAATGAGCAGGTAGTTAGGATCAAATAATGAAATTACTTTTTATCATTAAACCAGAGACTCAGAAAGCTATTTACACAATTAATAACAACTGAGAATTAAATACAAGACAAAGGCAACATAAGATTAGCACATTGAAGTTAGAAAATAAGAGAAATAAAAGGGCAGAGTCTTTAGCAACAAGAATGAATAAAATTCTATCACCTTAAAAAGGCAGAAAAGTTACAGATTTCACTCAGACAGGCATCAAGCTCTCTGTTACTCACATATTCTTCCAAAAGACACAACTTTTCTTCCTTTACACACAACTTTTGCTCATCGGAAAAGAACAAAGCACAAGCCAAGGTCTGGATAAGCTTAGAGGAAGCAGCCGAAGAATAAACTGACACAAAGCAAAGTTCAAAGATTGTGTTCTGGGCTGCTTTAGCGGTTATTAACTGGAGGAAGGCATTCCTTAGTTGAACTATTCAATGGCTCTTATCTTACCAAAGAGAGCACTCTGGGTAAGTGACAAAGACCCAAAAGTGGGAGGAAAGGGGCGTTTCCACTGATAATGTTCTAGATTATTCATTGAGATCCAGATTAGAACTGCACATATGCTACGGCGGCTATTATGAGTTGGATATAGGCAACCCTAATCTGTTGCTTTCTAAAACAAGACAATTGTAAGATGAATGAATGAACAAACTGGCATTACGGACTTTGAGATAGCAGAACTTTATTCCAACTTCATTTTTATAAATCAGTTGTGAATCATTTGGCATTGTAATAATATCAAACACAAATTCATAATTAGATCATAATTAGATCAGATAAATCAGAATGTCATTTCCTGCCCTCATGTGAACTAACGATGTTATTTCTTGAGGTGTTGCCAGGCCTGTCAAACTGGCAGGAATTTGGCATTCCTGCAGTCGTTACAATTCTGGGTTTGCAGTAGTCCCGTCAATAGCTTTCATCCTGTTAGGATTGAACGGTTTGCACTCTCAATGTAATAAGTGCTTTCGACAACCTAATTAGAGCTGTTGATAAATGAAGCAAGCTTGTTTTGGCATCCCTGCGCCAGTTTGTGTGGAAGTCTGCTGGCGGAGGTGATGACAACAGCACCACTACCTCTCGTGGTTAACTTCCCATCTATCAGCGCACACCCAGCTAGCCTTTTATTGCTGAAGATATGGGAGTGTTAATCATCCCCATATTCATTAAACGCAGACACATAATCAATTGCAAGCAGCTTGTCAGAGATGCTGGTTCTCAAAGGAGGGAGAGAGCTAGCAGAGAATGCAGATAATCTGAAGGACAAATCTCCACATTCTGTGTTTTACAGATAGTTATGCCATAAATGCCATCGTGAGAATTTAATTTGTGGTTAGGATTCTTTACATCTTCAATGTGGCCATTTATCTTGCACTATACTGACATCTTCTGGCATGTCTTTCTGTGTGTATTAGGAGCCTCTTGTCTGCAATTGTGCTTATTTTTGACTCTTCCTGGAATTATTGTAAGGTTATTGATTTCAATTTGACTGTTACTGTTATTATTACTAACACTAAGTTAATACGAAGTTACTATTGTTAGGGGAACGGTTAAGAACGCTAATCAAGTGATATACAAGTACAGCATTGGACGATCTTTGCACAGTTTTTTATATTGATAACTATTTTTTCAACTTTGAAGAATTTTAACATTTTTGTACTTTGAAGTTTGTGTACTTTAATGTTTTATTTATACTTTATGAAGCTTTGATGGTTCGATTAAATAATCCAAATAATTCAAAGTGCTTGAATATTATGTTGAACATTTAAAATATATTGTTACCTGGAAGTATGAAATAACATTAAAAAGAGAGAAGAAAAACAGCTGCCATGCCAAAGTTCTTTTTTCAGGTTTACTCTGACACAAAGTGCATATTTTTTACTTTTAGATCTTGGTAAATGTCTGATATCTGACAAGTCTCTGTAGAATCTTCCTCTCAAGAAGTCAGCTATGGTTTACTTCCAGAGATATCTCATTTAAAATACATGCTTAAAGCTGATGTGCGTTTTTAGTACTGGTCCTTGACCATGGACCTCTATCCTAAGACTATTAATTATACTAGATCGTCAACTAATATGCAGTGAGTGAGCTTTGTTTATAAATGTATTTTCTCTATTGTGCTACTTTTTTCATCTTTAGATGTCTGTAACAGTATTGTTGGGTGTGGTGATGGGTTGAAGACCAGAATTTGTTCTAAAAATTTTAGCAAAGGACAAACATTAAAACATTTGTTAAAATTAAAAAAACTAATTAAAAATTTTTGGTTATAATTTAAACAAAAATATATATTATATATATATATATTTTAAAAATTTCAGTAACAAAAAAAAATGTTTTCTGCCCATTTGCAATGATATTTTTCATATTGTTCAGATGCTTGTTTAATATTTATAATAGATAATAAACATTTTAAAAGCAAATTTCCATCGTAGGTGGTTAAAAACAAAGCCAAACGTTGTTTTCATGTCTTACAAATAGTTTGTGCTTGAGTTTAGATGCAATGAGCTACACTGTAGTTTCAATGTGACATTAGTAAATTCATACTGATTGTCTATTTTAAGTGTGTGTTGAAATGGGGTTCAAAGCCAGTCAGTGATGGATTTTATGGATATTTACACACTGTTGAAAAATAAACCAGACAGAGCAGTGACTCAGCAGCTTCATGTTTGGCTTCAACCTTCACTGACACACCAGCCATGTGTGTCAATGACCTTGAAACGGTAACCATCCTGAACTTTTCTTCTGTGATTATTACTAAAATAATTTCGGTCATGTTTAGAAGAAGCCAGACTCACAGATGAGCGCTGAATATCACTCAGCAGGAGCCTGCTCGTGTCAGAAAACACATCCCTTCTAGCAAGTATACAATCAATTAACAGCTCTGCGTGTAAACATTCAGCAAACTCTAAAGATCTACAAGCATGCACCTTTTTTATAACAAAACTTTATGTTGATCCTAGAGCTGCCATCGACTAAAGATTTCACTGGTCAACTATTAGTTGTACATTAAAGACAATAGTCGACTAATAGTCGACATAAGGTGATTACTTTAAAATCCTGCCATTTATGGAAAATCCTTTATAATTCTCAAAAAGCTTCAGCGCATCTTATAATCCAGCGCACCTCATGTTTGAATGCTAGTCCCTCAAAATGTGAAATCAGAATGTTTAATAATGACTTCGGTATGCTATTAAGCCGCACAGCAGAATGGATCGTCATGGTATCACTGCGGGCTGCTCACAAAGGAATACATAATGCACAAATTAATGCATACAGTGCCTCGACATGCGCAGACGTGGGGTAATGCAAACTATGCCTCGAGACACGTAGCATAACAGTTATTGTTATCCTTAAATGGCATCTGCAATGAGACACGCGTATGTGCTGAATATCAGTCAAGTGTTGTTCGAGCTTTCACGAAAGCTGGAATAATCACTGAACCGTGAAGTACCGGGGACAGCGATCACAACGAGCCTGAGAATGGGGAAAGGGAATCGGGAGTGCTTGAGGCTGAAATCGATCCACTGTTTTATCCAAACAATGATGAAGGATTTGTGGATTTAACTGAAAAGAAAGTGTATTCCTTTGTATTTCACGGTTTCAGCAAAAATCTTTAAATTATTGAGGCATTATTTTAATTTACTGGATGTATGAAAGGGGAATTCATTGAGGAACTAATTGAAAAATGTGTTTATTTCTTTGTATTTTACGTGTTTGAATTGAAACATGTTATTTTAAGTCCATGAATTATTATTTTAATCATGTTTCAATATCTGCTTATATGTTTTGTTTCACTTAATGCTTTATCTTTAGCACTTTAGTACTGGCTTCACAGCTTGCAGACACCTTTTTTTAGGCGTATTTTACATTTTCAAAATTAACCACTACTTTAGATTTTCTTTTGTACATGATGCAGGTGTATTTGCCTCGTCCGGTGGGTTAACTATTTTGTTGTGACTGCATACTTTCCTGTAGATTTGTTCTTTCCAACTAACCGATTAATGAAAACTTCAGTGGAATAAGTCTGTTCTAGTCGACTAATCGACCTATAAGGGGGCAGCCCTAATTGATACGAGTCATACACAGATTTTTTTTCATGACAAATTCCCATTTATATTTGTTTTTGTTAAAACGGGATGATAGTAGTCATGAACAGGATATGTCTTATACATCTTATTTTCACTTGAAATAAGCCATTTGATATTTGTGGAACTTTTTCAAAGATAACTGTAACTACTGAAATTTCTGTACACAACTTAAATTGAAGACTGTTCAAACATCACCTACATTTACATTTACTAGTGACTTTAAACATGAAATATAATGTAACAACTTAATTGTAAATTACATTCTTCTTAATGAACAGCATTGTTACCAGAATGGACTGTGCAGTTTTGGCTTGCCAGGTTAATTAATGAAAATATTAATGAATATTAATACTAATGAAATTGACATAGTAAACAAAAAAGCTATGTGCTAGTTATCGTGTTAAGTCAGATGTGCATGAACTTTGTGGCGAAATCATATCACAAGACCACAAAATCACTTGCTTATCAATTTATGAAATGCTCACAAAAACATAAACATTTGTTTGCAAAGTTTGCAAATTCCTGTGAAACTGTCAACTATGCTCAAAAATTGCAGTTCTTAAATCTTCTTTACCAAGTAAGCGTAATACCTAAAACTAGTCAGTTTGTATTTAATTAGTCAATTTCATGACTTGTGTATACTCTGTAATAGTTTAATCACTGCATAATCAATTGATTGTTTACTAGTATTTTACTGTAACACATTTAACCAAGTAATAAAAAGATAAAGATTTAAGTGATCAACTTTTAGGCTTAAAATTGAGTGAAATTAAATATTATCATTCAGTTTGTCTTGGCACAACAACATTTTTCCTTGTGCGCTTGACAGTTTCAAAACAAAAACAAAAACAATGCCACGGCGTCGAAAGAATTAACATGTAAAAAAACACATAAAAAAATAAAACATTACATATCAAGGCAGCCACACCTAAAATGGTTAACAAGAACTGCAGTTATTTGGTGTATTTTGTTGTATACTCCTATACAGAATATTGTTAATTTCAGGCGTCGGTTGCAGCAAAACATAAATAAAACTCCCCATCTATGTGACCGTTAATACAGGTACTGGCAGATATATAATTTCAGTGTTTATTTCTATATGCACGCAGACTGAAGGCATCCTACTGTATCCCTTGTGGCTCCTCTCTGAAGTTTAGTTTGTGTGTCTCTGGTTGATTCCACACTCTGATGATGTTCGTCTACCTTTGCTTCCTCATCCTGTTGCTTAGTGTATGTGTGGATGTGTTGGATTGATCCTCCGGTGTGTGCAGGCTTGAAGCAGAAGAGGCTCTTCCTCAGTCTTTCCTCTGGCTGCTGCAAGATGCTCTGTGTGGCGTTTGCAGCCTGAGGCATGTTCTGTTGCCTGGAGGTTTAAGATCTTACAGCTTGAACCCCTCAGCCAGATTTTACACTTCATTCAAAAACATGTCATTCTTCAAAACCTTTTATTTTCTTCGTTTCTATGTTTTTTCTCTCCCATGAACATACTGATTGTTTTGCAACATGCAGGGAACCTATCATGAAAAGTAAATGGTGTTTAAACAACTATTAGCAATTAGTGTAGCAGAAGCATTTAATAGTACATTTAAAAAGTACAATATGGTTGTAGTCATTATATTACAAGACTATAAAAAATTATTTTCTGCAATTTCAAATTATTGTAGAACCCGATTTCAGAATGAATAAAAATGTAATTATCCACTCTGATACAACAATATGAAATATAGTAAGTGTTCTATTTTCATTAAGGAAATGTGCATTTTGTATAAAAAAAACATGTTTTTAATTATTCATTTATAATATATACATGTATATATTATACAAAAATATATATATGTAATTAAAATACTTTTTTATGTTTAATTCTACTGCAAAAAAAATAAACAAAAATTTCTTTAGCTTTGTTAGTATTTCTTTGTAAATTAAGTATCCTGAATGTGTCACTGTGCATCCCAATTGGTGCACTCTCCACTCTTTTAAGGGAGTGAAATGAGAATTGGAACGTCCCAAGCCATAGTACACATAGAAAAAGTACCTGAGCAATGCCCAGATATGTACAGTGATGTGCATCAGTTTAACCAGCTGATATTACCCATAATCCTCTTCACTCAGGCAGAATGAGTTTTATCTCAGACCCAAACAAGTGAGCCCTCCATTTCAAACGACTACTTTTTAAAGAAGCAGCACGTAAATAAGTAATAGCAATATAGAGAGAGTTACATCTATTGTTAATTTGTAATGAAGACATGGAAAGAGTTGTTCTCCCACACGTTTTGCATAATGATGTAGTCAAAACTACTACCGTCACAAGAAATTTTAGTGTGTGCCAGATTGTGTGCACTCATGTCTTACACATTAAAAATGATGTACATTTTCTTCTGACGGGTGTCTGTTTAAAGTTGCAGCATAAGTATTGGGACATGACATCAGCGTTCCTTACCATACCCCTACCCCGTCCTGCACTGCACCGCCGCTTTAAGACCTTAGTAAATAACAGGAAAGGAGCACAAGTAACAACCAGACCAGGACTCTGTGTGCTGTTAAATGCTATTGGGCATTAAATATAAAACCTCCTAAAACAGTGGTAAAGAATATGGGGTTTTCTAATCAATATATTTGTCCAGCTGCATCTCATCAGCCTGAAGCACACAAAACAACATAACAACGTCGTAAAAACAGTTGTTTTAGCTTAAAGTTCTTACAGTTAAAGACATGGAATAGATTTGTCTGTTTACAAAGAGTGAACCCAAGTAATTTAACTGGTCATTAATCATGCCTCAGGCGTCACGGTGGCGCAGTGGGTAGCACGGTCGTCTCACAGCAAGAAGGTCGCTGGTTCTAGGCTCGGCTGGGGCAGGTGGCATTTCTGTGTGGAGTTTGCATGTTCTCCCCGTGATCACGTGGGTTTTCTCCGGGTGCTCCGGTTTCCCCACAAGTCCAAAGACATGCGGTATAAGTGAATTGAGTAAGAACGATTGTTCATAGTGTTAAAGTGTGAATGTGTGTGTGAATGTTTCCCAGCGATGGGTTGCGGCTGGAAGGGCATCCGCTGCGTAAAACATATGCCAGAGAGTTGGCGGTTCATTCCGCTGTGGCGACCCCGAAAGGGAAGAAAGCCGCCATGAAGATGAATGAATGAATGAATAATCATGCCTCTGCAAAATAAAAAAAATGATTAAATTAAAAAAAAGCTAGATTAATTGATCAGATGATATTATATTAGTCTTCTTTCGTCTACTGTAGGAAATTTCGAATGACTTTCTTAGGGGAGATTAATCTTTCCATCAATGTGTGAAGTTATACAACGGTTTTGTTTTCAAATTCCACATTAAAAAATGTATTGTAATATCCATATAAAGCCAAATCACAGCAAATGCGAAATTTAAAGTTGCCTACTCTGGTCTATAGCTTGTTATTTAATTAAAAATGTCTTTCCTGGGATGGCTGCTCACTTGCATAGAAAACACCCATAGGAAATATTGGAGGAAAAATGTGACACAAATGCATTGATTAAAATAAGATGTAAAAAGGAAAGTATATTTTTAAAGATGATTTTATTATTCTGACTACTTTTCACTTGATGAATCTGGATCTACTCTAAACTGTTCTCTCTGCCATTACTTTGAAATCAACCTGCTCAACAGCAAACTGCACTCTCTTAGCCGTTAAAAGCCCAAGCGGCCTGTCTGCTCAGAGCAAAGAGCAACAGATGTGTCGAAACCGCTATTTTGATTTCTGTCCCCATTTCCTCCTTATCACCTTTTGATAAGGTCACCCCACGCTGTCACCCGCTTTAACAAACTCCATTTGCTTTCCACCGCAATGCTATTATCACTATGAGAGGTCATCAGACAGACTGGAAACCGACACACTGGAGCTCATCATTTCACTCCTCTGGAATCAAACCTGACCTGCCCATGTTCTTGTTGAATGGTCAATTTTTGATGCCTTGAGATTTGTGCTTTACTTTGTTTTGTGAACAACCTGAATACAAACACTAAGGATCAGCTTCAGATTGCTTTGTTTCATGATAGATTGGTATGTGGATTAGTTAAATTATTTCCTCAGTCAGATTCACATGTATGCACGTTCCTGGAATTAGCCGTGGTATTTTATGTGTATTTAGAGAATTAGGAATCTGGAGTAGTATTTGTTACGTGTTTGGAGAGTGCACTAAGCGAGTGTTTGGAAGGTGAATGGGTGGTTTTATCTGTTTGTTCATCAATAGCTGTTTTTCCATTACATATTTGCGCAAAATGTATAGAAATTTTAGAAATGCCGAAAAAACTAAACTTCACAATTGCACTGTTTCCATTAAATCATAGTTATGCAATTTAACAGAAACCAACTCTCACGATAAGTTATTTAAAAAACATGGTGGATGTGGACAATACTCTTATTTGCAGCATATTAATTCACATTTCAGCCACAGAATTTACGCCCATCATCATGTGTCAAAGGAGATGATCTGCATCTTATTCAAGTCATGGAGCGGTCATCTTATTCAAGTCCATGCTCTGGATGAAGCCATTTTTTGGGAAAAGGTGGTTTAAGTGGTGGCAGGTGGCACCTGTGACTGTACTGCACAATTTGATTTGCTCCTCTTGAACCTTGCTAAGTCATGCTTTGTTGAAAGACTTTTAAACAATCCAAAGATAGATGGTAGATGATATTATGGGGAATAATGAATGCCTTTTAAAGTGAAATGATGAGTTTTAGGAAGAACGTATCTGGATTGCATTTACTAGCGATCATAAGTCATAAGTCCTGATATTAGGTTTAGATTTAATGTTGTTTTGTATGGAATAGTTTTGTTTGCGGTTAAAACTTAGGCTTAGCTCCCACTTTTCTTCGCCACTTTATTTTAAGAATATTCTTATATAATAGATAGAACATACACAACATACACAGGCTTCCAATCCCATTATTGTTAGTTTTTTAAATGAAAAACCAAGGAAAGGAAGACTCCTGAAATAACTGCAGACAGGGGTTGATGGGAGTTGGGGGGTTGTCATGTCACTTTAGTTTGTATATGAAGCAAGCACAGTGTTTGCATTAATATATTAATATTATTATTTCCCTCAACACCATGTCATCATTTCAATTTCATTAAGGCATTTGAACTCCTCCTTTAGAAATTCTACATACAAAAGAATGTCAACATCAGCACCCACAGCAATTTCAATCAAGCCACCTATGGTTATCCATGCCTCGTGCTGTTGTTTGGATTTTTTCCATTTTAATTTAGGAGGAACAGAGGAATGGTGCTGTGCAAATCATATGCTTTGTGTTTCTCAAGTAAGAGATTGTTTATAGACCAAGTGGTCTTGTGTAGTGAGGTCTGCAGAAGTAAACATTACACAGGGACTTTCAAAGCCAAAGAGGAGTCTCATTACAATGTAAAAGCACAGAAGTCATCACAGTTATTCAAGCGTGAATCTGGTTTAAGTGTGTAAATGCATCAAGGTGGATGGGGAACAGTAAAGCCTACAGGTCTTTGACCCGGTTGGGCCAGCTGTGGAATAATTCCATGCAAATCGCCTACTCTGGGATTTCCAGACAGCTCTGATAACAAGAGAAATGACCCATTTGGATCGCATCCCTTTAACTTATCTCTCTGCTGCAGTATAGCAGAATAATGAATTGTCACTGAGTGTCAGGGGTGTTGTTTCTTGCCTAATTTGAAGTGTGTGTTACAATATAGCTGTTATATCATGTTGAATTATCAGAGAGGTTGTTGAATAGCAAAGTGAAAATTAGTTTTTTTACACCGTATTGTGCTTCTGTTTGTGCATGATGCTCCTGTAGATGTTAATCAATCTAAACTTTAGTGAGTGCTAACAAGTAAAGAAACTTGAGATTCGGAGCTAACAAATATTCATTCATCTTCATGTTGGCTTTCTTCCCTTTCGGGGTGTAACAAACGGGTTATCACATATTTAATAAGTAATAATACGATAAGGGGTACTCATTCAATCTGTCATATAAACAAATCAGAATCTTACCTGGGTAAGCAGTAGCACAGTGCCCTGGGGATTTTGAACACCGCAAGATCTCAAATGAGGGTATGCTAGGTCACACATTCGGTTAAAATTATCTTGTCCACCAAAACAAACCCACCGAAATTAATATGGATCCTTAATCAGATTGATCAAAACCCTACCACTTAACCTGTAAATCGCATTATGTCAGATCTTCAGCCACAGGGAACGGCGTAACACTGTATAGACCACAGACAAGATAAATGTATTTATAATGTTTATTCTAAACACAAATGATACAAGTGATTTCTAGCTACACTAACCTAACCATTCGCTCGCGCACACATTCACACCGAGAGAGAGAGACAACGAGAGAGAGAGAGACAAAGTTTTGAAATAACAGCTCAAGTTACCATTAAGTATCAATTTGGGCACGTAATTAATTTAGCATTCCCACAGTCGTTCTGTTCTCGTTACCCGCGCCAGAAGTTAATTAATGATCGCTTAATACCGTTAAGATCCGTTGGGTTGATCGGGGCTCCCTAGTTGCTTGAGGGGCAGAACGACAGGCTTCCTGGGTCTGGCTGTGAAAGCGTGTTCTGGTTGTGATGAAATGTCCGTAAAGTCCAAAGGCGTTTCGCGTTGGTTCGACAGTCTTTATATCTCAGATCACGGCTCTGGGTTGAGGATAGCCGGGTTTTCTTCGTTGAGAAGCCAAACGATAAAAGTTCTGAACTGGTACTGGAGAAGAGAGAAAAGAACTAAAACTCTCTGTAAAGAAGACTAGACTAGCAAAGAAAATAGGAGACTGTAACAGAAGAAGAGCCTGCAAGCCCGGAAAAGAAGTTAAAGAAGACTGAAGAAGTGAGTTGCGCCAGGGGAGAGGGCTCCTTCTTGAATCGTGAGGCGGGTCTCTCCTGCAGCTTAGCCAATGAGAGCATTCCTGAGATCGGATCTGTGATGACGTCACACTTCAGCCCCTAGCAGCTTTTGGCGGGAGAGAAGTCCGCTTCTTTAATTTGCATCCATTAATAGACAAAGTCATATCTAATCGGAAAAGTACCAGATAATTTTCTGAACAAGTAAATCCTTTCAGGGACATTACAAGGGTCCTAATGAGATCAAACACTCGGGGTCAGTTAAGAAAATTCATCCATTCGTTCATTCATTTGTTTTAAACTGACTAAGCTATTAACTTTACATTACAAATTATTCCGTAACATGAGAGTACATTTCAGGAGGTATGTATGAGCTCCGAAAGTGTTCTTTAGCATACGTAGTGTTCTTAAAAGCAAGTTTTGTGAATACGGTACGAGATCACGCTTCTGTGTCTCTGTATGTCACCCAAACAGAATCAAAGCAATCCTTTGATTCTGCGCAGCTCCGTTTGAGCTGAAACAGGCTTCGCTCATCTCGCGCTTTGATCCTGGGGTCAGGGAGAGGTCGGAGCGTTCGCATGGTCGTGCCAACTGTCAGGCGACGCTGAGGTTATCTTCGTGACCTCGCTAAGTCTGTGGGGGTAATTTCTTTTTGACATGTTTAAACTGAGGCCTGAGCGATGGTTTTACTGAGGGCAGATTCGCGCGGGTCGAACGCATTCCATGGTTCCGAAGAACGTGTCCCAGTAATATGCAGGGGGAGCAGCATCTCTTACAGGGGTCACCACAGCGGAATGAACCACCAACTCTCTGGCATCTGTTTTACACAGCGGATGCCCTTCCAGCCACACACACATTCACACACACTCATTCACACTTTAACACTATGGACAATTGTTCTTACTCAATTCACTTATTACGCATGTATTTGTTCTTGTGGGGAAACCGGAGCACCCGGAGAAAACCCACGCGATCACGGGGAGAACATGCAAACTCCACACAGAAATGCCAACCGACCCAGCCGAGCCTAGAACCAGCGACCGTGCTGTGAGATGACCGTGCTACCCACTGCGCCACCGTGACTCCTAGCTGACAAATATGATATTACTCATTTCTTATTTTTCTGGCTTGAAAAAAAAAATTATTTTATTTTTTATACGGATATATTAATTTAACAGCCGTTTAACAGCGTAATTGTTTATGATTGGATTGATTTAAAAAAAAATGTTTGTTTATTTAGATCGTGTTTTGGACTTTCATTTAGTGTCCATCTGTTTTGTTTTTTTGTCTCTATTTGTCTTTTTTTTATGGGTTGTTTTACAGCTTTGGAGTCTCTTGTTGAGCTAGATAACATGTTAAATTAAACTCCAAATCTAAGATCTAGATTTAGAAAAGTCATTAATGCTTTTGTAACTTCAAAACTTGATATTTGATGAATTGCTTACTTTTAGTGAACTTCCCAAGCAGAAATTATTTGAACTTTAGTTTCTATAAAGGCCTCTTTACAATAGCTTTTAGTGACATTTAAAATGAATCAAAAACAAATTGTAGATCTTGCTGATCTCCCGTCTCCATCCCATTTATCTTGGCCCCTGTGGTCGGCTGACTGGGGGACTCTGGAGGTCGTGGGAGCTTTTTCTGTTACCTCTTTTCTAGAATGATCTGCTTCCAAATATTAATCCAACCTCAAATATTGTGATTTTTAAAACAGCTACACTGTAAGAAATGTGCCATAAAAATTTATTTTGCATTACTTTGAAATATTGATATAGAACCCAATGCATTTACAATTATGATGAAAATATCTACAATATAAAGTACAGAATAATAAACTGCAAAGTAATACAAAAAAAACCCTACTGCTGTATTTGAATTCTTTGATCAATACTAATTAGCATATCAGTTTCTTTGACAAGCTGCCACAGCCTTTGCCCCAGCAGGCCCTCCTGTTGTATAGCTTTTCTTCACTCAGCACTTGACTCTAGAATAGCTCTTCTGTTGTGAATACTAATTCCAAACAATCATGCATTATTCAGTTAGCAATCCTTCTGAATATCTTCTTGGAAGACCCAAACATCTAAATCTGCCTTTTCAGCATTGCTGAGGCACATTTCTACTGCAGCCAAGCCAAATAAGAGACTATACAGTTTCCCTATGATCCACTAGGGGGCAAAGCCGCACCACCATCCCTTTGAGCAGAAAATGACAATGACCTATTTTGCCAAACGCCATGCCAAGGAGGTAGTTTCCAATTCTTTGAAGTGCACCATGGATCACATGCACATACTATGGCATGACACTCATTAAATTAAAAATGAAGCATTATCTGAAACTTCTGTTGAACTGAGGCAGGCAGATTTCTTTACTTCTGTCAAACACAGAAGAAAGATGCAGCAGAAGCGTTTGCTATTCCGGACTGACCTCATACAAACCAAAAAACGATGGAGGGATTAAAAGTCTGCATCATTTCAGTGCTATAAATAATCTTCCCCGAGTTTTAGTCCTCGACTTCAAAGAGATGTGTTGAACAGATTAGCATGTGTCTTTAGTGAGGGGGCATCCATTAATAATGAAGCCTACCATAGGGTTTGTTTTCGAAAGGCTGTTTATCCTCGAGGGCATGCTGAATCCTATGTGGTTGCCAACTTGAGGTTCCTGAGTCAGGTACAGGTGAATGTTAAGAACCTTGAAATGTGGAGACAGCAGAATGTACCAAGGCGGCACAAGGGTGCTGGGTTAAATCTACAGAGACACTGCAGATGGAGGGAGAAAGCAAAGGGGAGGGGGAGACTGAAGAGAATACAAGCGTTAACTGGGACTGACTGTCCGCTGGTGGCAGGATTAAACCCGGAGAGAACATGTAGCCCCAGGCGAGGGGAGAATTCGCTGGGGTTGCGAGGTGAGGACACTTCACTGAGGTCATTGTGAGATTCTGTCTGATGGCAAATTATCAGTGTAATGCCGCCGAGTTAAAGCTTATTTGATATGCTCTACATCCTCTGTTGAACTTGAGCTCGTTCTAGAACATGGCAAGTCCTACTTACAAAATCTTACTGAATAGTTGCTCACAAACTTTTCTTTACTCCTTTTTTACCCTTGATAACTCAAAAGTCATTTTTTGTGTGCATATGTGCTGATTAATTTAATACAGCCCAGTGGTTTCACAATCTGTCTCTAAACAGCAACATTAAAAGTGGTAATGTCTTTGCTGCCATGAATAGACATTTCTAGATTGTGCACCCTCAGAACAATCAAGACAGTTGTGTTAAAGGACTCTGGAATTACGTGAAGGTGACTATGATAACTTGTGACTAAAAAATGACATGGATGAAGGATATTTTCTGTTGTGTTTTTCAAAAAAAAAAGTTAATGAGTACCAGTATAATAAAAGGTGATTAAAAGAGTCCAAAGAACTTTAAATATTTAAAATTGAACTTTTTTAAATCCTATGTTGTAATTTGATGAGAAAAAAATAATGGCTTAAGGAATGCCGAGTGTCGTAGTTGGCTTGATGGATAAATGCAGTAAAGAACAAAAAAAAATACTGTGAAAAAAGAATTAAGAAGGATTTAAAAATGGATATTTTGATGATTTTATTTTCTGCAAGGTCTTATGGACTTAGAGCTCATGAAGCACACCTAAAATGTTCAAAGCATCAGCAGGATTTCCCTTCTGGAAAAACAAAGTGCTTATGTATGGAGAAATTGCCTTTAACTAACCTACAACATATTTGTAAACATATTTTTTCCACTTTATGACTTATGACAGCGCAGCAGTTGCGCCTTGTAACTTCACAATCTGTTCATCACAACTCCGGTTTCCTACTTCAGACAACACCTTTAGTATCTGAGTGTGGATAAGCCTTCTTGGCTTGAATACAGACAGTAAAAGTAGATTATTATTTAACTGGTTTTGTTGATGTCTTACATGAATTACATGGGATAACTTTATTTACAGATCATTTAAAGTAGACGGAAGAGGGTATTAGAACAACTTTTGTGTTGCTTATATTTAAAATATAAATTGTTAAAATAAAAAACTATTCTGAAACCTAGGCTTGCTGGTTGGACATCCTTTCTCATCTCATTTGCTAAATATCAATGAATATATTAAAATATGGACAACATGACGCTCCCTACTGCTATTGGGCTGTTTGAAGCCTCTGCAAGTGAGATTTTTTCACAGTCATGACAAACACAGAGACTGCACATGTTCACAAGTGATTTCCAGGAGAAAAGGGTGGTGACATATTTTTTTCCCTTTCATACGTCATTTTTATTACAACACAATTAGTTATTTACGTGGTCTAACTAGACTTAATGAAAAGGGTTCCTGGCCCCTTCTCGGAACCCTAAGGTGGGCAGAACGGTCAATTTTCAAAGCATATACAAGAATTTGAGGAAGATTTGATTGAGTATGATCGTTGACAGCATAAATTTTCCTCTCACGATGAGATGACCGCACTCAGAGTGCAGTACAGTGATTGGTTCAGTGTAGCTAAACACATAAACAAGCCTCCATTTTTAAGGAGAAATGAGCCATATGAAAAAATAATCTAACTTAATCTATCTGTATAGATATCTACCATAACGCAAAATCATTACTTTATGTTAGGGACAGAGCTTTAAAAATAATGGTGAAATGTATCAATCAAAGAAAAACAGCTCAACAAAATTCACAACAGGCTTCTTTCAACAACATTGGAGAATTCTTCCAGACTTCAATACATTAACAGTAGTGTATGCTTAAAGTAAATGACGAAGGCTGTCTCGCACCCCATCTGGAGTGTTTATATGAATCTCCCATCTTCCACTGAATGCTGCTAACTGTTGTGCGTTTCAGAAGCCAGAGGTAGACACTTGTCAAACCATCCTCCTCCTCAACACTCACAACAATGTGGCTGCATTCATCATTGAGCGTTTGTCATCACAATAGCAAACCTGATCCAAACAGCATGATTCAGGGAGAGCTTTTCTGTAGTTACCCGGACAGATTTTACACTGCCTTTCAACACCCTCAAAGCTGAGGAAGATGAGTGATGGCAATCAGATTTTACATGTGTGAAGATGCTATTTTAGATCTCACACTTCAGACTGGCATGTTGTTGGCCCACTGGTAATAAGAGAATATTAGTATTTGGATGGAGCTCTGCTTGCCGCTGCTCTTTTTTTAATGAAATGTGACAGAAAAAAATGAGGCAAATTTTAGACGTTGTGTGAGAGTCCCCCGTTGGTGGCCCTGTCAGATTTCTCCAGCGCTTGCAACGGCAAACATATCATTATAGCTCTCAGGCCTTGAGAGCTTTTCTTGTCTCTCCCAACACTGCTGAAGCAAAGGCTTCTGGGAGTTTTTCAAGGCCTCAGTCTGCTTCTCATCTGCAGTCAGAGAGGAAGAGTGGAATCAGGCTCTGTGTGGTGCTTCTGTTTGGTGAGAGCAAATAACATGAGTCGAAAGCTCGGCTCTGAGACTGAACACCAGGCTTTGAAGCTTAAAAGAGTTTTCCAGTCAACGGCTTTGTTTCTGCAGCCAGTTCTGGCTTTTTGATCCATAAAGCTATGGTTTACTACACTTCTTTAGACTCTGGTTAGAAAATTACTGTAAATGCTTATTAGGAAAATTCTGACTATTCATTTGTAGCTCATCAAACCCAGCAGAAATGTTTTTAAGGAAGCCAACAGGAATGAGAACACTTGTTTTGGGGAGTTGTAAAGCTTGATTTTCCTGCAAAATACTGATTAATTGAAGTTTTTTATTATTAAATTAAAATTACTATTAAAGTATTATTTTCCCCTAAAAGTTGAGCTGTTGTGGATTTTATTTTAAAAAATTTCAATAGAATTCTCAAGTAAAAACTAACCACGACGGCCGGTCACTTTAATCACACAATCTCAAGTAATGTTTACTTGGAATCTTCCCGTAAATTGTATTGACTCTTTGTATGTATATTTTACCTAAGTAACACTTTTACAGTAAATGCTTTTACAGTGAATGTTTTTACACAATATTCCAAGTTATCTTAAATTAACAATTTAGTTAATTCTCATATGGACAATGATGTTTGCAGATGACATTGGAATCTGTAGTGAGAGTAGAGAGCAGGTGGAGGGACAGCTGGAAAGTTGGAGGTCTGCTCTAGAAAGAAGAGGAATGAAAGTCAGTCGTAGTAAGACAGAATACATGTGTTTGAACGAGAGGGAGGGAAGTAGAACAGTGAGGTTACAGGGGGCTGAGGTCAAGAAGGTGGAGGAGTTTAGGTATTTGGGGTCAACAGTCCAGTGCGACGGGGAGTGTGGAAAAGAGGTGAAGAGGCGAGTGCAGGCAGGTTGGAGTGGGTGGAGAAAAGTGTCAGGGGTGTTGTGTGACAGAAGAGTGTCACAAAGGAAAGGTGCACAGAACAATAGTGAGAGCAGCTATGATGTATGGGTTAGAGACTGTAGCAGTGAGGAAGAGACACGAGGCAGAGATGGAAGTAGCAGAGATGAGGATGTTGAGGTTCAGTTTAGGAGTGACAAGGATGGACAAGATTAGGAACGAGCACATCAGAGGAACAGCTCAGGTTGGTTGTTTTGGAGACAAAGTCAGAGAAGCCAGATTGAGATGGTTTGGACATGTGCAGAGAAGGGATAGTAGTTATATTGGTAGAAGGATGTTGGAGATGGAGCTGCCAGGCAAGAGGGCGAGAGGAAGGCCAAAGACAAGTTATATGGGTGTGCTGAAGGAGGACATGAAGGTAATTGGTGCAAGAGTAGAGGATACTGAGGCCAGAATTAGGTGGAAACAGATGATTTGCTGGGGCGACCCCTAAACTCTTAACAGCCGAAAGAAGAAGAAGAAGAAGTTAATTCTCATATTGTTATTATTTACATTTACATTTATGCATTTGGCAGATGCTTTTGTCCAAAGCGACTTACAGAAAGGGCCATTTTTGGAGATGCTGTGGATTGATCCCAGGACCTCTTACATGCGAAGCAAGCGCTCTACCACTGAGCTACATTATTATTATTATATCATACTATAGCGAGTATTTACCTGTCTTATAGCTGTAGATAATTGAGCATAATTGAGTGGTTCATCTTGAAAGAAATGTCTCAAAGAATACTGTTCTTGAAGTCAGAAAACGTTCAACGGTTTGTTGTACTAGAAACCAGGCACAAAACATACACTTCAACTGGCAATGCGATAGCCACATTAAACACAACATAACTCCCCAAAAAAGTGTCCCCCAAATTACCCAAGCTTCTGCCCCCACAGAAGTTATGCACAAAGCACTTGATTATACATCGGGGAACAATTTAACAACAGAGTTATCTGGCTTTAAAGGTGCTCAAATCATTCCTCTATGACAGGGGTCGGCAACCCAAAATGTTGAAAGAACCCTATTGGACCAAAAAAAAAAACAAAAAAAAAACTGGGGCTGCAAAAAAATGAAAAGCCTTGTATAAGCTTTATAATGAAGGCAACACATGCTGTATTTATCTATATTAGCTATATTAGCCTACTATAAAAAATTACTAAGTTGGCTACAAATACATAATGAGCCTTCATGATTAAATGTTTATTTTCCCTGCAGTGCATCCTGTAGAGAATGAGACACCACATGACTACTCTGTTGTACGATGCCACTGTTTTATCGGACAACGCCATTTTAACTTCATTACAATATTAATAAATTATGTTTCATTCCTTTGATGAAATTAAATAAATGCAATAAAGAAATCAGATTTTTATTTTAAGAAATTCTAAATTTTTATTTTGAGGATTCCAAAAAGCCACATAAAAATGGAGCGTGCATAACGTGCCCCTTATCTGGGCAACAAACCGTGCAATAAAGCGCAGCATGCATTTATAAAATTCGTTGACAGAAATGTTGAAATTAAATATTTATTCTACACACTTTTACAGCATTGGAAAATGTTATGAATGTTTGTCCTCCTATAGAAACCATATTAAAGCAAAAAATGTATTCACCTCCCTCATCTTTTTCAATTTTCAAAAAATGTTTTAAAAAACTCCAGGGAGCCACTAGGGCAGCGCTAAAGAGCTGCATGCGGCTCCAGAGCAGCGGATGCTGATCCGTCCTCTATGACGTCTCTCTGTCACAGTCTCGGAGCCAACGATGCATGCACCTAAATTAAATAGCTGAATTGAGAAAATTTTACTTGAATTGTTATTTTTTTGCGGTGATTCGATTAGATGGTGAAGTAAATATTACATTTGATCTAAATTTACAAATATATTTAATAACAATAAATGACAAAGAAACTGTCAGTAATGTACTGAATTAAATATGGTATTTTTAAGTAAAAGCATAAAATCTTATTTTTTTGTAAAACATAACAAAAAAGTTTCCTTTATTTACAATGATGAAAAATCACTTTTTACAGTGTAGCAGTGATGCATGGGTCAACATATAAGCAGCTCACACTCGACCGACGTTTTCAAGCAACCCGCCCACAACTCGTACCGCAAAAAATTAAAAAAATATTGTACCCGAACCGCTTCCTGATCCGCAGTTTTTTCAAGTGGCGCGTTTGATGCTGCGGTGCGCTCAGATTTTGAGGCGACCCATCATTTTCCATTTCAGCTGTCTAGATGCATAATACTATTGATTAATTCATTCATTGTTTGGACCCTTCTTGAAGAATCAGCAGGTTAACTGAGAGATATATAATTATAAGAGACTGATGAGATGTGAGAGAACACACTTGAACTTGTCTTTCTTTGTGGTGCCTGTAGTCTCAAAGCCAACGTTTGCTGGCGTAACGTCTCTGAGTGCATCAGAGGAACCTCGTGTCTCGAGCGCACGCAATCATGAGCTTAAGATAAACCCTCTCCTGAACAAACTGTTCATCAATGTGTCGTAATGCGATGCGAGGGTCAGGGGGTTCCACGGTAGTACCGTGAGACACAGGCAAGTATTACTCCTCACGGAATAAGTTTATTAACACACCAATCATAAACAACTGCTACAGGGAAAATCAGGAAATAAACGTTTGCGTAATAGCAAAAAAGAATAAAACAAAAACTCAGTCCTTGTGCTCAGGTTCTTCCTCTGGCTCTCAGCTAGCCAGGAATCATTCTCACTCTACACCGGGGTGGCGGCTTCATTTTCTGCGACTCCAGCCAGCTTGGATCATTTTCTGGTACTCTCTTGGTACCTGATTGTTCTGCAGGTTACACTGTGCCACACCTTAAATACCCTCCTCCTCTCTCTTCACTAATTGGGAAAAACCATTCACGGGGGTCGCCGATGTACAACCATCTCTCTGTGGGTGGAGTCACGATTCTCTGGGGATGGGCATGGAAGAGCATCATCACACAATGCTTTATTTGAAGTATTCGAGCTCGATCACTGTGTAATAGTGTAGGCCTTTGTGTTTCATAGAAAATTGTGTCAAGTACTATATAAATTATAAAGGTTTAATTGGCATCTTTAGTTCAAACGACCCGCCCGACCATGACCCGAATATCATTCCAATTTTTAGGATGACTTGTAACCGTGGATGACTGATTTTGGGTCAACCTGCGCATCACTAGTGTGCTAACAACTTTCATGCTCAGAATTATGTCCAAACACATTTCAAAGCATTACATTCTTAAACGATCGCCTTGAATGCCAGTACCGCATGAATAATGGGTTTTTATGGAAATATGGATTTAGTCAGCCATTAACCCAAACGCTGGCTCTTGTCAATTCTCATTTAGAGTGAGAAAGTGTTGCTTCACAACTGCGTTAACCCCACTTTGAAGTTTCTCACTATAGTATGTATAATGATTCATTTATTCCCTGTGGGAGGGATAGATCTGATCATAGCACAAGGAACCATCATCAGCTTTTATAATCAGCTCTGTAAAGGCAAATGGCCCAAAGTTGAAGCTTCCCCTTTCCTCAAGTTCAGAAAATGACTCTCAATTAGGTTTCAAAAATGTAAATGTTATAAATCAGTTTTTTTATCAGCTTAGGATTGCAGATATACTGATACTTGCCTCACAGAATGTACCTTTTGCCTTGTACAAGGCATTTTATTCCCAAAGTACTGGGAAAAAAGTATTTATACTGAATATTTCACTGAAATAACAGTAAATACTATTTAAATGAGAGAAATAAATGTAAATCTGTTTCCCTGCAAAGTCGTAGAAATTTTGTCTATTTGGTTGATAAATATTTAGTATTTGTAGATGTTTTTGTTCAGAAATTGCTTTTCACTTCATTGAGTGTTTTCTTCGTACACGGATTTAGAATTGCCATTATGTTATTTTACTACTCTGTCAGACTTTTAAAACAGCCATAGAGCTGCGCTGGGAAATGCGCCCTTGATTTCCTCATTAGTCTCTGTTGCAAAGTCTCGAGTGTGTTTAGATGGTTTCTAGTTGGACAGCATTGTTATTATTCATGTGCCTCTGGAGTGATGTGTTTATTTACCCCGTGCAACAGATGTAAATAATAAGAACCTCTCCTGGGCCACGCAGGTGCATCACACTGTTCATGTGGGAGAATCTCTAATGAAGATAGCTGCTCTGATTCTGTCGAAATGTCTGTAACCAGCAAATAGTCATCTGTTCTCAAAACGACAGTCATCAGTTAAAAGATTGATGTCAGCATCAGGATCTCCGGAAACACACTGGAAAAAAAACATTGTATATATATATATATATATATATATATATATATATATATATATATATATATATATATATATATATATATATATATATATATATATATATATATATATATATATATATATATATATATATATATATATATATATAGTATCATGAACTAATTAACAAATATTTATTCATCATTTTTGAATGCATGAATCTGAAATGTCTTGTTTTTAACACTAGAGGACATGACACTGGAGGAAAAGTTTCCAACATACACGTTGAATCCCATTGAATCCCAATGAACGTAGATCTCTCTGAGCTTAATGATGCGTAATGCCTTATTACCAAAGAATGTAAACAAGATTGATCGACATCAGCTGTATTGGGGAGTGACTGGCAGCTTCAGGTGGATTGTTATCATCATTAATTTTGCAATTATGGATGTTTTTCACCACTGTCAAAAAAACAAAAATAATCCTCAATAATATCTGAACTCATGTTTTGTTGTTCTTTAGCTGTCAACATTACGACGCTTACATTATTATTTTTTGACCATCATCTAAAGAAGAGCTGCTTTTTTCATTGTAGTAATTTTTTTGTTGCCAGACTTCAGTATGAACATAAAATTTGGACATGAAATTTGTTAAAAGTGGAGAAGACATAAGTCATATGCTGAAATGCTATGAAAGTATAATCTAAGCACTGCAAGTTTAAGCAGGTTTGATTTCAGGTCTGTAGAAGATTAAACAGATCACGCTTATTAAATGACGTGTGTTTGAGCTGACTCTAGAATGTATAACGTTGTTGGCTAATATGAGAAGTGAATGATTCATGCTAAGCAATCAGTGAACATGCTTCTGAAACAGATGTTTTTACTATAACCTTAACATGGCTGATATTTATATCTACTTTATAGTTATTATCTGTACTGATTTTTATTCACCCCTGAATAAAAAACATGTTTTTTTTATTAATTTATTTTTTTATTTAGATCAATAGTTTTGACCTTCATGAACACTCTAAAGGGGGTGGATTTTTTTTTTTACATGTGTTCGTTTAGGATATATAGAATGTAAACATTCAGCCAATCAGACATATGAGATATTTAATGAATTGCAATAGTTCAACATTTTTTTCATTTAAAATGCTCTAAGACTTTGAGATACAAAAATGTGGAGAGAACAGACAACGAAGGAGTTTTTTCTTGTCTCACAACCTTTGTTTTTATAAAGTTATGTTGTACTTTTGTTATCTTTTCCAGACTTTCTTCAAGCTTCTCCAATCCCCTCATTTAGCTGAAAGATTCATATAAAAACTGTGTCCCGAAAGTGGGCTCAAGATTTTATGATTTTTGCTTGATATTTTAAAGCCATTGTTTACTTTATAGCCCCGCGTGGCTCCCTGAAGCTGATCTGAAGTGTTACACTGTACACTGTAGCTTTAGAACGGAGTATTCATAAGCCCTGAGGCCGAGCTGCTCGTGCCTCAAGAGTTTGATCAGAGAAAGACCTTTCATCTCCAGACAGCTCGCACAGAATGTGGGCAGTGATGCTTGTACGTTTTTAGCGTTGTCTCACAAAATTGCTCTGGCTTTACCTCAGGCTTGGAGAAATGATTTGAGCTGGGGGAGAAATCATGGAACATGACAGCCGCTGTCTCATCCCAGGTGGGATCAGAGGGGTACGCTTCTGGAATGATCTCACATAATGAAAGAGAGCAGGTGAAGAGAGACACCTTTAGCTTCACTCAAACACACTTCATTAACCTGTTTAATCCCAGTGCTCTCCATCGCGTCTGGAAAGAAACTTTTCATTTGTAAAGCTTTAAAAGTAATCTGAAATTACTGCTCGCTGTTGTTTGTCTAGAGTTGGGAAACAAAAATTGTCCTGGAGCTGAACAAAACTAGTTTCCAACAAAATATTATTTCTATATTTATACAAGTGTTCATTAAAAAAGATGGAAGTCAATTGCTTACATAAAACAACAATGTTGTCATACACAGTCCCCTAGCAATTGGCGAGTACCAGCTCATAACAATAGTTTGACTCAAGCTTTAATATCAATATTAACAGCAATCAATCAAGTTTTTATGTAGCACGTCTTTAGCAGTTGCTTTCAAAGCAGCTTTACAAAGTCCCAGTGAGGGTTCCCTCTGTGAGGCCCCTGGGTGCTAGTCACCTCCCCAGCATACAAACTTAAGATCCATCGACGAACAGGTAGCCAGGCAATGCTTGAAAAAACAAAATAGAGACAAAACATAAACTAACACAGACAACAAACAGTTAATCAGCTGCAGGATGAGTGATAAATTATAAGGAAAAGTTAGAGAGGAACATTGAACCATATTGTTTTTTTCAAACAGTTTGTATGTATATAGTGCTCAGACACCAGATCCGTTTTGTTTTGAACTCTGTGAGCGTAACTGAGCTCCGGACAGCATCCGGAAGTTTTTTTCCAGAGCTTCGGGGCTCTATATGAGAACCCTCTTCCCCCTCTGGTGGATTTACTAATCTGCGTAATAATCAATAGCTCTGCTTCTAGTGATCAGAGAGAGCGAGCTGGATTATATTGTGATAGGAGACTGCTCCGGTAGGCCAGAGCCAATGCATTCAGTGCCTTACAGGCAGGAGCAGTATCTTGTAGTCAATGCGATATTGTACAGGAAGCCAATGAAGAGAGCACAAAACTGGTGTAATGTGATCATATTTCTTTGTTCTTGTGAGAACTCTAGCTGCTGCGTTCTGGACTAACTGTAATTTTTGTAGCGTGGCGGCTGAACAGCCGGCTAACAGAGCGTTACAATAATCCATTCTGGAGCTCATGAAAGCATGCACTAATTTTTCTGCATCTACAATAAACAGCATGTTCTGCACCTTAGCAATGTTCCTGAGGTGAAAGAAGGTGGTCTTAGTAAGAGTAAGAGATATGAATCTTAAACGTCAGTTCACTATCTTTAAAAACCGCCAAGATTTTTAACTGTAGTGGAAAAATTAACAGTGTGTCCCCCCAGTTCCATATGTAAAACTGAGAGATTCTGTAATTGCTTTTTAGAGCCAACAAGTAATTTTTCTGTTTTATCTAGATTTAGCATAAGGAAATTTTCATTCATCCAATCATTGATATCAGCGATGCATTCTGAGATCTTATTTTGCTTTAAAGGGTCGTTAGGTTTTGCTAAGATATAGAGCTGGGTGTCGTCTGCAAAGCAATGGAAACTAACACCATGTCTTCTAATAATTTTGCCAAGGGGCAGCATGTATATTGAGAATAGGATGGGTCCCAAAACGGATCCTTGAGGAACTCCATACTCTACTGCTATTGTGTCTGATGAGTCTCCATTTACATGAACAAATTGTCTCCGGTCAGAGGTAAGAGTTAAAGGCCCTGGATGCCTGCATCGTTTTCTAGTCTCTCGAGGAGAATCCTGTGATCTATCGTATCGAAGGCTGCACTGAGGTCTAGCAGAACTAGAAGTGAGATATTCCCTTGATCCCAATCAAGTAACAGATCGTTTGAAATTTTAACCAGCGCAGTCTCTGTGCTGTGATGCGCTCTGAATCCAGATTGAAGATCTCCATAACATTTGCTCTTTTGAAAGGAGCTGAGCTGTGCTATAACAACTTTCTCTAATATTTTCGACAAGAACGGAAGGTTAGAGATTGGCCTATAGTTGGATAACTCAGTAGGATCCAGGTGCGTTTTCTTGATTAGTGGTTTAATTACTGCTTTTTTTTAGCTGTTTAGGAACGTAACCTAGCGATAGAGTAATACAGTTGGTACACGATAGTGAGCACGTTGTTGATTTAGATGCTGTGATTATTTTCAGCAGTTCTTTCAGGTCAATATTTGAAACATTTTGCAGTGAGTTTGGCAAAGGGATACAATTTGAGTTAAGGTGCTTAGATTGAATATGAGTTTTAGCGATTTTGCATCTAATAGATGTAATTTTATTTGAGAAATAGTTCATAAAATCATTGCTGCTAAATTTGAATCTGTCACTGTTTGACTGTTTAGTAGATTAACCATCGTTTCAAATAGAAGGCGTAGGTTATTTTGATTTATTTCTATTAATTTGTGATAGTAGTTAGTTCTTGCAGTTTTTAATGCTAGTCTATAATTAGATATACTCTCTTTCCAGGCAATTTTAAATACTTATATTCTTATTTTTTTCCCTTTACGCTTATAGTTTCTGGTTTGTCTTTTTAGCACCTTTGAATTATCATCAGACCATGGAGTGCCCTGTCTATCTCTGATTTGTTTTAATCTGGGATTTAAGCGGGGCTACAGTGTCTAGGGTGCTAGCAAGAATACTATTCATACACTAGGTGATTGATTCAAGTTAATTTTCATCTGCAAGTACACTAGAAAGGTGAGTAATATCTGGTAGCTTTCTTATGAATGCTTTTTTAGTATTTTGGTTTATATTTCTCCCTAGTTGATAGCGTTGGATGCTACTGGTAATGCTTATGCATAGCACAAGATATAAGGTAGTGGTCTAAGATGTCTTCACTTTGAAGCGATATAACAATGTCACTGAGGTCAGTGCCATGTGATAGAACCAAATCTAAATTGTGGTTTAGACGGTGAGTTGCTCTGACCACATTTTGATTAAATTCACAGGAATTTAGGAGGTCTGTAAAGGCATTACCCTATGAGTCTTTTTTGTCATTGATATGGATGTTAAAGTCTCCAAAAATCAGTATTTTATCTGCTTCGACCATATGATGTGCGACAAAATCAGCAAATTCTTAAAAAAGCTAGAACTGTGATTTGGTGGACTGTAGACAACAGCTAATGTTACAGAGAATGAACATCTTTGTTTTGATACTGGTGATGTAATATGGAGCACAGGTACTTCAAAAGATTTTTTTTATGTTTTGTCTTTTTGGTTGTGTTAAGGGTATTTCTATATATTGTAGCAACACCCCCACCACGACTAATTGAGCGCGGTTCATGATTGTAACAGTAATTTTTGGGACTGGCTTCATTTAATCCAAAAGAATCATTTTGAGTGAGCCAGGTTTCAGTTAGGCATAGTATGTCAAGGTTAAGTTCTGAGATTAATTCATTTATGATTACAGCGTTTGGTGTAAGAGACCTGATGTTTAGGAGACCAGATTTTAGAGAGTATGTTTGCAAGTTGTATAATTTGTAGTCTAATTTTAAATTGATCGGATTATTGGTGTTAACCAAATTGGTGGGTTTTTTTTTTAATGTTTTCGTGGTGTATACACTGTTTCGATTGCAAATGTTAGGTTTTGATAGCAACACCAAGAACTGCAGTTTGTCATGGGCAGAAGTATTGGCACCCTTTGCTTTTTTTCTAATTACAAATGTGTTGGGATCTCTCCAGGGAAAAGTATTTTAAATATGTTAGGTAGAGTTGAGCACTGTATTGTTTGTGTGCGTCGTGACCATGTTTGTTGGGTTGTAAGTACAGAAGTACTTTCATGCCGTTTTAATCCAGAAAATATTTGACAGCTGCTTAGACTGTGTGTACCGGTAAATTTGTCTTTGCAGAAACTCCAAAACTATTATTTTTATTTTGTGACTTTTTCTATCAAGTGGCGAATATTTTCGCAATTTTGGATGATACTTACAATAAGTATTTCATTAGTAATTGCTAAATGTGTGTGATTGATTAAAAGTTGACTTTTTAAGGACCTTTAAATACTTTTAATGCGTTTTCAATCAAAAATTGACAGAATGTTATTCTGTTAATAATGTTGCTTTTCCTGAGATAATCTTTAACTAGCTAGTCTACAAAACTAATCTAATCTACTGACTGCACCACAAGAAGTACTATATTTAGTAAGTCTATGTTTATTTTAAGTTACTGTTTTAAGTACAAGTTACCATGTAGTTGTCGAGTCAGAGTACAGTATTTGTATTTGTCTGCTTTATTTATTTGTTGATATGCTTCTAGAACATTAGCTTGTTCTTGTATCCGAGCAGAGGGTAGTTTATAAGAATCCGTTTTGATTTAACCAATTTTTGTTGCTCTAATGTTGGATATTTTATCATGAGAGGTTTTTAGGCCTTCTTCATTTTGAGATTAGATTTCATCAGTCAATTAAATGGCGTTTGCCACTTCTTCTTTTTTAGCATCGTGCAAGGTTGTTGCCCCGCTTAAATTGTAATTAATTGCTATTTCCATTTTTAGAGATTCTGTGACAATTAATTTGAATGATTCTTTTACTGTTTGTATTAACCAGACCAAGGTCAGCCTCCTGGTGTTTCCTCCTGGTGCTTTCCTCAATTTATCAATCAGACGCCAGGAGGTGGACTTCAGTACAGGTTGCCAGATGGGAATACTTGTTTCTCCCCTGTGCCCCTGTCAGTGTTTGCATCATTCAGAAACAGTGTGCAGGGCTCATCTCCTCTTGACGTGCCTGCCATACATCAGATGCCTCTGTTTTCTACATGACTGAGCTTCCCAAGAGAGAAGCTGGATTGACTCTGAGTGTCTCCTAATTCATGGCTTTCAGAAGTTTTGAATAGTTATATTTGTCTGAAATACTTTAAATCCATTTAGACTGAAACCATTCTGGAATTCATCAGTCCAACCCATGTATTGCACCCACTAAACTATTAATATGTGAAAGCTGACTTACACTGTGTGATTTTTAACTCAATCTGAGTATATCTCAAACTTTCAGCTGATTGTTTGTCATGTAGGCCTGGGGGTAATACAGTAATACGGAACTTTGTATAAATTACACACCGTTTCTATTTTTAGATCACAGTCATAAATCACAAAGCATTTATGTAGGATAGTGTTTTTATAAACTAAAATGCGTATGCTTGGTTGTCATCATATGACTGCATTGAGGAGAAAGAGCGAGTAGCGGAAAATGGGGAGTTGCATACAAACTGACCTGCTTTCGGGAAAAAAAACACTTCTGCAGTATATATATTAAAGTTTGTACTTACATTGGCAGCAGTTTGAAAAGGCACAAACAGTATTATGACATGGTCATGCTATCCATTTGTGACAATCAAGTTTAAATTGACTAATGCAAGGCAATTTTATTTGTATAGCACATTTTCGTACACATTGGCTATTCAAAGTGCTTTACAGAAGAAAACAGATCAGATAAAACAGGCAATAAAAACAGATCATAGATAAAACAGGCAATAAAAACAGATGCGGCATTAACAAATTGCAGCATTAACTAATTGGGCATAGTAAATGGTGAAACGTGGATAAACTCATACAAGTATTTTTGAAGCGGCTTCTGAAAATTACCATGAACTTTGCGAGGAAAATTAAGTGGCAATTGCTGCTCATGTGCATCTGCCAAGTATATATTTCTGTTCCGTATAGACCTAGGGTGTCGGGGTTTAGCAAAGCTGACATGCAGCTAAAGTGTTTTTGGGTTGTTGTTTTTTGTGTACATGCAAAAGATTCAATGTAGGTTTTACTGTAGTGGTTCAGCACTGCTGAAATATTATGCATATTCAAGAGACTGATATATTGTTTATGAATAGACAGTGTGAGTAGCCAGCTCGCGAGCCCAAGAACAGTTCGTAGTGCGTGAAGACATAAATTGTGAGTTTTGAATTAGTATTTTATTTATTTTTTGTTGTTGCTTTTCACATGACTTCACATGTTTTTTCTTCAATCAATTGCATCATAATTTTGCCCAAAATGTACTGATAGGTCATGTTTATAGTATATTAAATAAAGATTTCTGCACTGAACTCAAGTATTCACCCAGAGCTTCTGAAATATGAAAATGTATACATACTTATAGCCAAAATCTATTTTTCTTTTTTTACTTTTTTCTTGAAATAAGCATATACATTTTTGTCCTTTTTTAGCCATTTTTCATTTACTAACTAATCATTTTGTTTTAAATGGTTGCATTAGAATACCCTGAATATGTGTACACTCACTTTTCTACACAATTTCTTTTCCTATTTTCTATAGTTCTACATCGATTTCCACGTCACACAAAAAACCTTTCCTACACCAAGATGATCGACTCTGTTGTTACGGATGTGTAGTTTAAAAGTTAAAACAAATCTTCAAGCTTAGAGCTAAGACTTTTACTTTCCATTCACATCCTTTCCATCTTTCCCTTGTGCTTTAACGCTAAAAGATTCTCACTAAGTGCAGGAAATAAAGAAGGTTAAATCTCATTCTCTGCATACGTCAAGAAGCTCCATTATCTGATAAGAAGCGAAGGCTAATGAGAATGTAATTCCCTCTAGGGCTAAAAATACTGAACAAATGGACATTAAAAACACTCTCGATTATATAAAGCAGCTCTAGTTATAGATTATCAGTTAGCATACTTTGAATTGCAATTTTTCACTGGACAGAGAATTGACTTGGTTTGTAGCTCTCAGAGGATGAAATGCTGACTTCTTCACAGCAGGCGATTCATTTACTAACCATTAGCACCTTGTTTTGAAAGCACCCCAAAGAAGGGCATACAAACACCAGCCTCTTGTGTTCTCAGATTCTATAGAGTTGGTAAAGGATACATATCCAGACTGCTTTAGTGGGGTGTGATCACTTGGAGTGATTATTCTCTGCTTCTGTAACTGCCCTGAGCTACGGGTGGGAGAAGTGTTATCTGCTTGAATGATGTACTTGTGCTCTTTGGGAATAAATCGTGGGAGTATGCTTAACATGGTTGAACTCTCCATGTCTTGAGGATCTCAAAGAGGAAACGAGTAGTATCTGTAGAAAGGAAAAGCTCCGATATTCAACAACCTTTTTTCGCTTCCTGCAAAGTTAGAGATCAGGGTCTTTTTATTTTCACTTTTTTATTTATTTATTTATGTATTTATTTTATAAATAGGATGGAAGTGAAAGTGTTAAGGGGGAAAAAAAGACCCCAGCAAATGCATAAGTTCAATGAGGTCTAGCTTGGTTGTGATGTGTAATGATGAAGAGTGTAAAAGTGTATGAAAGTTCAGCTGAATTTAACTTTGACCTGCAATGCCGGGTCACGTGACATGGCTACCAAGCTCATATTGAAGAGGTCAGAGCATGTGTTTGAAAGCTAGATTTTATTTTGCTTAACCTGCTACCGTTCGGGCCGTGTATATTTAGAGCTTGATATTTTTTTAAAACGTGTTACGTGCTGGGTGGGGTCTATGCTGTCGCATGCCCATACGATGGCATTCGGATCTCGCAAATGCAATGTGACCGAAATTTTAGAACTGTAGGGTGTGAACACGTTTGTAAGGAGAGCAATCACTTTGTTTAGTATTGAGTATATTCATGGATATAACCTCGGCTTTCACAACTCCTTTAATAAGAATGAGAGCTATCTATATACAGTTACATAAATAAGGACACAATAAACAATTATTTTGCTTTCATTTCAGCGCGAGTCGCTCGACAGATTTCCTGGTTACATAAAAAAAGTTTAGTCCGGGCAATCATTACATTTTCTTAACAATCATGTTACATTTATTTATGATTTGAATGACTCTAAAGTATTTTTGTTAAATGGTTATTTCTACATGTTGTATGTTTTTTCAAATCATGTTTAATGTTCTTTTTCAATGAATTTTTGTTTTATTGTATCCCTATACTTGTTTAAAATGGTTTCACCCAATTCATTTGGAGGTGTTCGAGTGTATTCAAGCCAGTTGGCTCTTGGCATCGAGAGAGGGAAGGCTCATGACAGAGATGCTATTGCTGTGTGAGCAAAATTTCACTGCTGAAAATGGGCATTGCACTGTTGTTGGTTTTTTTATCACAACCTTTACTGACAACATTAATACGACAAGATAATCATGTTTTCGGTTTGTGGGAATCTGCTGTTTTTAACCTGCCAAAATGACCTCTGACTAAATCCAAGGAAATCCTACTGATAGATGAGAAGCTACTGTCAGAGCTCATTGATACTGTAAAGGTCAAATATTTACCTGTGATTCAGTTCAGTCCAGAGTTCAGACTCTTTAAAACAGACAAGGAGACTCTTCTTTTTTCTCTAGTACCTTTGTTTACGTAAAAGGTAACATTCACCATTATGTAGGCTTTTTGGTGAGATTTTAGAACGCCCTCTCTTTTCTCCTTTCCTTTGCGCTTTACTAATAAGGTTGTTCTGCTGCAGAGACAAGGCATTCTAGTTGCTACAACTCATTGTATGTATAGCCTTGTACACGTCCGTCTATTCTCAAATGTCTACAAATCCAACTTCACACGTCTTTACTCACAACTACTCCTGCTCTTCATTTATCAGACAAAAATTAAGCTCAATGGCTCAGTTCCAGACCCTCTGTTCCACGGGTTGGGAGCCTTTTTGACTAAGAGTGCCTTACGCGTCACAGATTTTGATATGTTATTTTGTGAGAGCCATACAGTATGTTCAAACTAAATACAAGTAAACGTGTGCATTTTATGTAGGACACTTTTTAAGAAGAAGAAGTCTCTTTTCAATAAAGTTATGCTGTTGACAACCAACGCTAAATACAGTTTTTTTTCCCTGAGACTTCTGGTGCCGCGTGGTTTTGCTGAAGGCTTCATGCAGGCGTTGAGACTTCCCCTGTTAAGTGTGGGTGTGATCGTAGATTGAGAATGGTTAGATGTGAGAAAGATGTGCATACTTAAAGCCAAATATTATCAGAACAGCAATACACAAACACTGCAGTGTGTAGTATGTGATGGGAAGCACATTCCAAGTTTTGATGATCAACTGATCCACTGGTTAAAGTTTTTTTCAATTTCTCCCCAACAAGCCAACTCTGCTTGCTGTCTTAACTCAGTGACGATGTAGTATGTCGTGTCGAAGTGACCTTTTAAATTTGACATTTTCATTGATTACATTTTATCAATGTAAGACAACGCTGATACTGCTCATCTTTTTTTTTTCTTCAACATATATTGTTCAATAAAGTGATTTCTGCAAATATTTGGTGGTGTCCCGGGGGACTTTAACGTTTGCAGCCATGAATATTAGCGGTAGAAAATAAATAGATGAGAATACACCGGAATATTGTTTTTTAACAATATAATATTTGTATCAACGTTTGTCTATGAGCCAGATGCAGCCATGAAAAGAACCACATTTGGCTCGCATGTCACATGTTTCTGACCCCTGCTCTTTAAGTGGGAGGAGCTTGTTTTAAGGAGTAAAATATAATATACATGATAGAAATCATTCAGCAAAATTAAACTAAACACAACCATTTCATATTCATCACATGTATGAGACATGTATGAGATTTACACTATAGTTTAAAGGTACATAATGCAATATTTCACCATCATTGGTAGTTTGATGAGAAACTAATTATACATGACAAGTAGGGTTGGCCAATAACATAACTGAAAATTGTGTGCAGCCATTGACTTGAAGATCCCATAAAATTTTACATAACAAAAATGATGCAAGGTTGACTGCAACTAGACTTCAAATGTTTAATATTTTATGTTAAGTATGGAAAAAGTCTAGTTAACCAATTTTTGTTACGGATTGCGCAACATCACATTTGATGTAGGTCTGTGATGACATGTACTGTAAGTGCATTTGATATATTTAGACAAAAATGTCATTGTTTTTAAAGAAATGGTTATTTTACCATAAAACGTCATGAAGCTCATAGTAGCCCAGACGTTTTCTTATATGCACCAAAGTAAAGGACAACTGAGTTTACTTTTTATGGGAAGAGGGAACCATCAAACTAATGTAGCGTAATGTCACTGGCAGTAACTTTACCTCAATATTTGACCCTGTGGAGTGGGCCACAAATTTATTCTTAAAGCATTGGCAGTCTTTAAAAGAGAGTGAGTCTGGCATCATACTGTCCTTTCGGTTTATGTGGAAATCACTTGTAATGCTCAGTCTTTTATTGAGGGCTCACTTGCCTCCTGGCAGTCTGTGTATTCATGTCTCCTCAGCAAGCCTGTCTCAGCTGTCCTTACCTTCTTTTTTACTGCCAAGCAATTAAAATCTGTATAGAGGCAGCGAGACCCTCAGCGAAGAAACAGAGAGAAGAGACGGCAGCTGAGGGGGAGAAAAGGTGTTTACGACATAATCACTGAGGAGCATGACTTATCTGTGCACACTCTGGTGAATGAGTCTGTGTGTGAGCGTGCAGGCTGCTGGGAGCTGCCAACGTATTCCCAGCAAGAGACTTACCAAATGCGCTAAGCTATGGAGGTGTCGGTTCAGCACACTGGGTTTTCACTTGCACCGGAGTATTCAAATTGGAGAATGGGATCTTTTTTGGTAACAACCTCAGAAAAGGTGTTTTCTTTTTCTCTTTCTTTCATCCATATAGAGTAAAATGGACATTGTGTTTGTGAATTCAGTTTCTACCAAGAGATTTTGAAGCTCTAAGTGGGTATGGTCAGACATTTTCTTCTTGGCAGTGCAAGATAGTTGACAAAAGAGGGTGAAAAAAGGTGGTAAATGAGCAGAGCACAAAAGATCTGACCCAGACCTAGTATCATACTTCTCTATGGTTGTCAGTCAAGATTCCTTGCCGCATATCATGCAGCGTTTAGAACATTCTGCAACAGGTTTTGAGACATGCTCCTTTTGGGAAATTTATCACTGAGCTGGATCATCAGCACCTTCCATATTGACTTCACACAAAAAAGTGTGAGACGGCTGCTTGCTTTCCTGTTAGTGATGAATATTAGAGAATTTGACTAGCAACAATATTTCCCATGGATACTTAATGGTTTACAGTAGTCGTTCCTAACCCCTGGGACACAGTACCTGACCATAGATCAATTGGTACCAACCAAAAGAATACATTATTTCAGTGGGATTTATTATTTGAGTCTGAACTGTTATTTTGAACAGTATTTTATTTTGAAAATTAGCTTTTTTTTATAATGTTGGTGCAACAGTAAGTGTAAGAGATACTAGCAAAGTTGAATACAAATACACTGTGGATTCATGTTCATTATTATGTTATAATAGTACTAGAATTATGTATTATGTTGTCATAAATATAAAATATAACTATAAAAAGGGTTCGAGACCACTGCTTTACAGGGTATTCCTTGAAATGGTCGTAAGAAAATATTAGCCTGTTAATATGTGTAAATTTAAGGGTTTTGAACATTTGTAAAGAATTTGTATGTTTCTACAAACCTTGTCAAATCTTTACACTAACCTTGTCTATTTATACCCTTACTTTAAAGCTAACTTTGTGGCCACTCTCTTGTTTATAAACAAAGGTCAATTATGGACATAAGTCATTTACTATTACTTATTTTTTAGTTATCCTTTTTATTAAAGTGTTTTAATTAATTTATTCTTTTAATGTCTTGGTACTTGTATGACACTTTCTCTGTAAAACAATAAAAAGCAAAACATATAGTGGAGATCTCCAAAGCCTGATTTTCGGGCAGATGTTGCATGCAAATAAGTAAATTAGCTTCGCAGAGAAAAAAGTATTTTATATGATACACAGCAAAAATATCAGTGTCAGAACTAAAAATAGACAAAAGGAAATAAAATAAAAACCATGAAAGAAATTCATCATAAGATTTTGTAATGTCAAATATCTATATAGTATCGACTATTGCATCAATTTGGTTTGCATTAGATATTTAAATTGGCATAGATTTGAAGATAAAAATTGGAAAAAAAATTGCAAAATGCTACCACCAACTGCTAAACCAATGTGTAGATGCACATACTCATGCCAGCTGTTGGTTTGCAGTAAGTTTTCTTGGGATGGATAAGTAACAGTGTACACATGTGTTGTCTATCCAGTATTAATCATGTATACATGAAATGAGCAGCTAGAATGGCATTAAAATGGGGTTATATGCAAATTGAAAATTGGGTGTTGTGAAAAAACGTTACTTTTCTTTATAAAAATGTAGTTTTTTACTTTAAAAAAAGGTGGCACATTGGTGGAGTTGGTCGTCCTGTAACCGGAAGGTTGGCAATTCGATGCCCGCTTGGTCCATTCTGCCATTGTGACCCTGGGTTTGTGTTTGGTGGTGGTCAGGAGGTCGTAAGCAAGGAATGACTGCCACGTCCTGTCAGACTACCCCTGCACCACTGAGGGCTACCAAGGTAGCTTATCACCGCCAGAGTGTGAATGTGGGGTGAGTGAATAATGCTCTGATAATTGTAAAGCATCTTTAAGCATCTGGAAATGCGGAAAAGCACTATTGAAATACATTATTATTATTATTAAAAATGTAAATAACTTGGCATTTATAAGGCACTACAGAAATCAGTAACGTAATTGGCTTCTAAACATGGAAGTACTCAGTCAATGGTGTAAATGGTTACCTACTGCATGAAGTGTGAGCCAAAAAAGATAGACGAAACCACCCTTTAATGGTACTTTGACTTCGCTATTTTGTACAAAATCAAGAGCACCAGAAGAGAAACTAAAACAAAAGGGTGTTCCATATATTCAAGCTTATCATGAGCTATCAATCATGCAAAAAAACTATTTCGCTTTTTTGGAGTTTTCAGTCATTATTTTCTATATTGAGTTCATGATAGTGGTCAAAAACGTGATTCTGCCTTCTTGTCAGAGGACATTCTGTTTCTGCTGAAAGGAAGCTTTGGTCATGATGAGAAATAAGTAAAAATAGACTGATGGGTATAATGCAAGGGATATAAAACAACCATTAGAAGACAAGGATTTCGTCTTAGTTTCTAACACATTGTTCTCTATCTTTTTGAGCTATTGGGTCCTTTTAGGAATGCTTTTAAAATGATTGTTTTTTTTCTTGATCTCAGTCCACTTTTTATTTTAAGAGACATTTTCAGAAATTTCTATTACCCAGTGTGTCTACTGAGAATTTACTTGAATAAAGTATTACATTGTTGGCAAAGCTCCACTCTGTTGAGAGAGCACATTGTCCTTGCGCATAAACAGGACTCGTTATTTTAGAACTAACTAAGGTAGAAAAATAAATAATTAAATGACAAGCGACCATGAGAGAATGGTCCGGATGGTGCTTTCTGTTGTTAACACAGTGAAAAGGTAGGAGAGTCATCTCTTGAACTGAACATTTTATGTCAAAAAAGCTTTTTGTAGCATCAAACCATGCACTGAAAGCAGTAGATAATGAGGTCAATGGATATATTATTTATCCATAAATGCAAGGCTGGTAGCATCCAGGAAACAATCATCTATTCACGCAAATCTACATTGAGTCTTATAAGCTGTTTTCTTTGACCTTGAAAGTGTATATTAAAAATAAAGTTCTAAATTGATCATTTAATTGTTCCCTAAAAGAATAAAGGAAAAATAGAGGGAGTGTGGGTGTTCTCACTGGATCAAAAAACACATGAATAAGTTTCTATCCATCTCAGAGAGCTTCATAGTGGGTATAAAACTTGCAACAAAGGGCTCAAAAACTCAGTTTGCTTGCTTCTTTGACGTGTGCAATTTGTGAGAGAGATTCACTTCACAAAGTGAGTTATTGTATTAAAGTGTAACTATGCTCAAGCTAGACAAATAAACACTTTTTTATTGGGCTTTTTTTAAATTATACTTTAAATGATATTACATCATGAAAAATCTATACATTTGATTGAAAACTTTTCAACAAAAACATGGCTTTAAGCATGCGATTGTGAAATGTTAAATGTGCTTGAAATGTAATTAAGTAAAAAAAAGAAAAAAGCTTAGACCTACAAGGAAAACTTTAATTGTCTGAATGGAAACCGTGTATAAATGTATAATGGTTTTTCGAGAAGCCATTAAATTTGCACTCATGTTCCCTTGGCTATAAAGAAATCAACAAACAAACAAACAAAAAAAAGGTGTGGGTATTTAATCCTGCAATTCTCTGCTAGCTAAACCAAGGGCCTACACACAACACCACCAAGACTATGATGCTGTATGTACTGGCGGTTTAAGTCACCAGACATTAAAAATGTAAACATGCTTCAGTTGTTAGTTTGCTACAATTATGTAGATTTTGAATACTCAAGATGTATATTTATATTAGTTATTTTATTCTGCACAATCTATTACCCTAAATCTACCGTATACACTGGGTAAACCAGTTGAGCTATCAGACTTGACTATGGAATGAAGGTCAGGATTACGTGAACTTCCAGCACAACATGATAAATGGTACAGCATTTATCCGTGGGAAGCGTCATTTTCACTTGTCACCCATTGAGATGAGAAGGACTTAATACAAACAACAATAATAATACGCTAACCAAATTCTGCAAGGATTAAAGCCAAGCGCAGTTCAAGATATTAATGGTTCTAAATGTCTAATAATAAATGAAAAACCAGTCTTTAAAATTTACTTTAAAAAGTAAGTCCCAAAAGAGCTTCCGTCGAATTGAATCAATGGTCGGCTCTTGTAGATGGTACATCTTCTTTTATCATCGAATGTTCACAATTTTTCTCATACATGTTTTGGGGCTAAAGCTTACCACTTAGATTAAGAAACATCCAAACTAATCCTTGCAACCTTGAGCTGTTTTATAAAATCTCAAACATTGCTGTTTAAAGTGTGTGAATCTCCCAAACACAGACATCTTATCTTGGTCTGGAGCCTTCCCAGTAGTAAACATATTGAGCGATAGATTACATCTTGCACTGCTGGGGAACTTCATCGACTTGAGCCTGTCTATTTTACTCATTTATTGTGCTAGCTGAAGACATCTGTTCTTAAAACTCTTTACTGGCTGCATAGAAAAAGCTGCACTTCATTATTCTGGTGGAAAGAGCTGTTGACTTCACATGTCAGGTCTTCCATTCATTTGTAACATCGCATTAATTTGCTCTAAAAATGAAATGAAAACCTCATTTGAGATGTAGAGTTCATCAAATGTACAGATAATGATGGGAACATGTTCTGTGCCCCCGATCTATGAGTTTGACCATTGGATAAAGAGACTTAGGTCATGTATAAATGCTTGAGCTTCTATGAATTCGAAGCATGTTATCAAATGAAGTAAGAAGTGATTCTCAGAGCTGATTTCCTGAGCTCTTTTGCTTAGAGATGTGTTCAGCTGCTTTCAAGGTTATCTGTGCTGTGTGCAGTTCCTTTAAATCCATGTAATATCCGAAGACATAAGTTTATTAAAAAGAGGACTTTGCTTGATGCAAGCGTGAAATCAGGCATTTATAGAAGGCCTTGGCATTCTACACAAAACCTGAAATGGGAATGGCAATGTGTTTAATGTCATTTTTAATTATACTAGCTATTCCATAGGATACCTAAGGAAAGGGCTGACATTGAGCATAAGCTTGTGCTGGTTAGGGTCGGGGTGGGGGGGATTAGATGCACGAGACTGCAGATTCGGGTAATTCTGAGAAACGAAAAAAGGAGATTTAATAGAGTGGCAAATGGCCTTTTAAGCTGTTGTGTTTTATTGTGTACACAAACAAGAATAGCGTGCGGCTACTATAGGTTTTTGAAAGTGAGCTCTCATCTGGTGTGAAACATAGCTTGACGTTTGATTAACATCTAGTTAAAGTTAAAGTTGAAAGAGCTTTAAGTTATTTTCTTTATTACGAAAGAGTCGATTCAAAGATGCTGAAATTAGTAATTTTTAAAGTGTATGAAAATCCTCCCCAAACATCGACATAACTGCTCTCCAATGCGGATTACTATCACATCATGACAAGAAGGTTTATATGAGCTTTTCACAGAGATTGCCATGTTCGAAGAGAAAAGCTTTTTGTATTTATCTGGAGACTGAATTAGTTTTTTTATGGGGTAACGATACAAGGAGCTGGAACCATATTTCCATTTGTGACCTTGAATGATGAATAAATTGCTGAACCACTCTCCCCTCCTACCCACCATTCACCCCACACGAGAGAAAAAATCTTAGCATTTAATCTATTCTTTTATCATGTTTAAATAAATGAGTGAACTACTTTCACGAAAATCCAAATTTAAATGGAGTTAGTGTGAAATTAGTTTTATTGCATTATTAATTTAAGGTAAATACATTTAAAAACAATTCAATTTTCACTTAATGCTAAATGAGCATCATTAATATATGGAGATGCAACTATAATCAATTATCAGTTCAATTGTGACCATAGTAATTGTAAATAAAATGAATGAGGAGACACCTATTGATCTGGATTTTTCAAAAGACTAAAACATTCCAAATATTTGAAAGAGGCTGAACTGAGAAAAGGGCTTTCTTTATACAGGATGCTCTTCAATGACAGAATGTCACAATCATCTTTAAAAGCAACCGTCACCTGTTCCCAAGAGCGAGAGTCTTCTTATGGAAAGCACATTTCCTCTTTTGTGTTATGGACATTTTCAAACTGGTTTAAATTTTTTTTTGTTTTTGCTGTTTTAAACTTTGTATAAAACAGTTCTCAGGATTGGATACAATATTCAGGCATGTAATGCCTGTGCATGGAATGCAATGATGCAGGTATTGTATAGAATTATCATTTCACAAATGAACTGTAAATTGTATACTGATTGCTCCTCATTATAAATCTCTTGAATTTAATTACATCAATAGTCTTAGTTATTGTTATTATTATTAAGAGAAACTATTTAAATTCTGATTGATACTTTTATTACTCATTTAAGCAGAGCAGCTACATAAAATTGACCTGAAAATGAATGTACATAAATATTAATACATTTTTAGTCTGTAGAAAAAAAGTTCACAATTTTATCCTCAGTATATTTGGGCTACTGGTGAATGCTCCATGCCCTGTCAGAATGATCCTCTCAGTTTGAATGGAGAGACCCTATACGATTATGGGGTCTCCTCTGTGAACTTAGCAGCTCTGTGCTGTAGACACTCCTGGTGCCACTACTGCTGACCAAGGATTATATATTCTTGATGAGGTCTGGATCCGCATCGGTGCAACTCTGCCTTCAGGATGACAGAGCTTTGAAGGGCTGGAAATGAGATGCATTTTTTTCTGCTCGGTAGAGGAAGAAGACCGGCAAGCTGATTATTGCAAGAAGTTTTTGAGGGAAATAGTTTCACATTTTGGTTTCCTGCAGCTGGAATTAGATGGTGAAAGTAAGATACGATTGATATTAATGAAAACATTAAACACTCAAAGTAAATAGTCTCTAGTGTTGAGGTTAATGTCTTCTCTATTTTTAAATTAATAGCTGAAAAACTACTATACTATCTGTGCCGCATAATGATTCTAGATATGTGGGCATACAATTGTTGCATTATTTATGATCCGGAGCTCTCTTATCCTATGAAATCGTACAGTCTCTTCCAATTTTGTTTTTAATTGTCTTGGCTAGACTTAGAAATATGAGGGTTTCATGGCCCTGTAAAGGGGATACTGGCTGGAATTGATGGTTCAACATCTAATGACCCATTTAATTAGTTTAATTTTTTTTGTGTTGTGCTAACTATATCCAATTTTCCCCAGTTGATTATGTATACATTTTTTACGCTTAATCATGGGTAAAGAGTTTGATTAGGCATTACTCAATGCCTATAAATCAAATCTTACTCGTGAAACTGAATGATGTCACATCAGTTCATGTTTCCCAACAGGCTAAAAGTCTCAGTGTTATTTTTAATAAATTACTCTTTTGAATCGCACATGAGTCACTCATTCTACTTACTTTCACACAGCCTTCATCCATTCTTACCAACAAAAATCTTGCAGTAATGGTCCATGCATTTTTCACTATTACTGCAACTCATTATACCATGGTCTTCAATACTCCAGCAATACTCCACACTCTGAACACATCTCTCCAGTTCTGAAACAGCTTCATTGGCTTCTGATCCCATACTGCTCTCACTTCAAAATTCTTCTGCTCACCAATAAAGCTTTCAATGGTGCTATTCCTATCCTTTTAAACCAATTTAGCTCTCATACTTCTTCTCTGATCAAATTCTTCCCTCTCTATTGTGCAGGCTCCCTCGTTTGGGTTATCGCTTGGGGAGCGAGCTTTTAGTTGTGCTGCACCCATGTCATAAAACCATCTTCCAGATAATAAGATAATATCCCCAATAGTGTGAATGCTGACTCTTTTTAAAAGTAGGCTAAAGACATTTCTTTTCAAACAGGCCTGTTTAGTTTGAGATGTATTCCAGCTTTTATAGTTTTATGTTGTTTCTTTTTGTGTGTGTGTGTGTGTTTTTTCTGATATCGTGTTTTATTCAATCTGTCTGCAGCTGTCCTTGTAAGATGTCCGTGGGGGGCTTGAAAGGCGCAGATAGATAAAAATTTATATTGTATTGTTGTTTTTGTTAATGTGTGTCTTTAACTCACAAACAATTCTAGTAAATGTTTTGAATTTGTTTTCAACCCTTAGTTTCAAAAGTAGTTTTCTTTTGTTCAGTATATTTCTTTTTAGAGGCAAAGACCAATGCATCTTTTCACGCTTTGTTTTGGAATCCATACTTATTTCAGTGCCATTATCATGCACATGTTGTTAATGTTCCCCAACCTCCTGTTTTCACAGTCTCCTATCCAACTAATGAAAAAAGATTCAATTCCATGCACTACTGCTCAAACACACTCCATTACAGTAGCCAGCCTTCTCGGTTCGGAGGAGTGTGCTTCATGCAGCGCACACATACTCTTTACTTAGCCCTTTCTCCCTCAAAAGGGCAAGTTAAGTGTCCTGGAAGCAGAAGTGATTCCTGTCTTTAGTGTGCCGAGCTAGAAAAATGATGCTAAATGTAGTGGGGTTACTGATCAATAGTGCATTTCAGCTCAGAGTGAAAACAACATCACTCTTGCTGGAAGAGAACAGCAACTTTTATCAATATCTTGCAGTTTCCCTGCTTTTCTTTCCCCTTGATAGTCAAAAAGGATGGGTGTGGAGCATTTAGCATTCCATCATTGGGGACATAACAGAAAAACTCTACACTCTCCAATGAATTTCTTTTACTTTTGACTTAAATATATAATTATATCCTTAATTAAACTGAATTGTTCGTATCACTTTTCTCATGAGCTTTTCAGTTTATGAACAATGCTCATGCATGACGTATTCTTGTAGAGCTTCCTAATCTTGTATGGATATAGAGTGAGTGAACTTAAAATCGATGGAAGAATGGTTGCCTTCTAAGCCATGACTAATTTAAGACCAAAGCCTCCAAACACTCTAAAGTAATCCCCAGTCTTTCAGTGCAGTCTGCAACCTTTGATGAAAGTCAATGAAGATCAAGGGAGCCTGTCAAGCGCTTTCCAATTTGTCAAGCCTAATATAAATGAGAGTCACTTTTCCGGAGAATACAGCGTTCTCGAGGTTCCTTTCAACAGGTTATTTGCCATAGAGCTAATCTCCTCTGAACAACAGAACAAGAGAGAGTTCAAAACAGTACGAGGATATAGTCATCTTCTGATTTCATTTAATCTTGTTTCATTTGATTCAATTCACTTGATTTGAGATGAGCTTTTCAAGATCGTTTGAAAATGTCTGTCAGAGCGTGTAAAGTACAGTACATTACGTCGGTATTTACACTTGGCAGGTTTGGCTTGATTAGAGGGTATCTGCTTTATTTGAGTTTGTGAGAAAGAGCACTTCTACTTAAGGCACACACTACTGAAATTTACGATACTTGTAGAACTTCTTTGCTTCTGTCCTTGCTGACTCAGAGATTCTGTTTGGTGTGGATTTATTTTTAAGTAAACACAGCAGTGATGTCAAGATATAAAGTCAAAAAGGCCATTAATATGCATACACATGTTAATTGATCATTTACTGTGTAAATGTAGCATACATGATGTTTCAAATGAAAAAAAAAAAAAAAAATATATATATATATATATATATATATATATATATATATATATATATATATATATATATATATATATATATATATTGCAGCTCCATGGTTTTTTTTTTTTTCGGCTTCAAAGTTGGACAATTTTAACATTGGAGTCCATGAGAACCTGCTCACTTCTGACCCCTTCTCTCTTTTGGCAGGTCTCTAGATGAGCCACTCTGGTTAAGCTGTCCACATGACAATGCTGTAAAGTTGTTGCTTCTTTTTGATCATTAGAAAAAGAAAAGATTAAAACAATCTTCTGAAAGAAACACTATACAGATATCTGATTTGCCTTAAGTTTAAGATTAATTACCACCATTTTATTAACATTATTAAGGGTGTTGCATATTCATGGCGAATAAAGCTCCAAGGTTTGATGCTTGGACTGACAAAGAAAAAAAAACAATGTCAAGGAAGGTAATGGCTTCCAAATCCTCAAAAAGGTTTGTCTCTGGCAGCAGTTGCCATTTACCGCCTCACCCAGAGAAGAGGCCTTTTGGTGTTATGGGCATCATCTTCTCTTCCCTGCCACTAGTAATAATGCTTACAATTGCTTTAGGCTTCGTTTTCCTATTAGAAATTAGACAATTGTGATGGATTCTTCCCTTGTGTAAGCCCTTAATTCCTCCCATAACCCTCTTCTTTGTGTTCGCATGGGGAGAAGGGATGTCTGCTAATTTACAAAAGTAAAGCAATGGGCGATTTAGCTCACAGTCAAGTTCAGAAGCACTCTTCAAATCAAGAGGTATGATAGATTTTCTAGACCCCACTAGCATTCATTTTTCACATCAGGGTTCCCCAAACCTGGTCCTGGAGGGCCACAGCCCATTTCAGTTGTAAACCTGCTGTAGTATGCATACTACTCTAGCTTCAGACAATTAGTGGCACAGGTGTGTTTCATGATGGTTGAACCAAAAATGTGGCAGGGCTCCGGTCCTCAAGGACCAGGTTTGGAGACCCCTGGTTTGCATCAACACATATGCAAATGTGAGTAGACACAATGCATGCAATTTTGTTTGTTAAAAGTGTGTTATAAATAACTTGGGTTTATAAAATTGGATCAGCAAATATGTTCTGAGCCTTGGACATTTTAGTTGCAATTGGCGTTCTAATGATTTTTGCTACCCAGTGGGGTTTCCCTACTCTTTTTTATAATGGACTAAAAAGAATAAGTTTAACATAAAAATGTTAACTAATCCCCACATTGGGTCACATTTCTATTTTACATGCTTATATTAACTGTTCTATTAAATAAAAAGTTGAAATTACTTTTAACATGGTTTTATAACATGTCATTGTAATGAAAGCAAATTGTGTTTAATAAATAAAATAAAAGTTTTTAAGACGCAACTCCTCCATAAAGTACAGTACAGTGCAAATAATTAATAAAAGTGGTAATAAAAGCAAATTATCACTTATGTGCAGTAGACAAATCGGATAGAACACCGGGTCTAACATGCTTACTCTAGCTTTAGACAAACCAAGAGGACCAGGGGCCTGATGTATAAACGTTGCATACGCACAAAACGGGCATAGAAATATGCGTACGCATTTTTCCACGCACATATCCGGATTTATAAAAAATAAACTTGGCGTAAATAAGTGTGCACCGTACGGATGCTCTAGACAGTGCGTAATCACTCTTTTAGCAGAGTATGTGTTTTGGCGACACCAACTGTCCTAAATAGCAATAGCTATTTAAAATGAATAACTTCTAAATTATCCTATTACATCACCCAATACATCAAATTGTATCAACCTGAATTATCATTATTAGTATTCTTAACCAGGTGCAAATACTTTGAATTTACTAATTTGTTTTAATGAATGGGCTATAAAAAGGTATGTGCGTATATAACTTATCATCATAATGGATGCTCTAGCGCTGTTAGAAGACCTTGCTAATGACGCTCTACGGAGGGAGCGTGTTTTCAGAGACCGTGAAGATTTCCTTGCTCATGATGATGATTGGCTCATGAGCCGATTTCGATTTCCAAGAGCCATCCTCTTGGAATTGCGTTCTGAATTACGGCCAGTATTGGAAAGACCCTCGCGAAGAAACCATGCGCTGTGTGTTCCTGTGCAAGTATTGACCACATTAGGCCACTTGGCCACTGGTACTTTCCAGCGAGAGTTGGCAGAGCGATCGGGTATGTCGCAGTCATCCCTGAGCCGTGTCATGGCATATGTATGGGATGCCATAGTGAGGATGGCACCCCGATACATCCGTTTTCCTTACACGCAAGCTGAACAGGCCAACATCAAAATGCAATTTGCAGCAATCGCCGGTTTTCCCAATGTAATCGGTGCTATTGACTGCAGTCATGTTGCAATAAAGGCACCATCTGAGAATGAATTTGCTTTTGTTAACTGAATTATTGGTGGTATTAATATGCAGGGAGATCATACATATTCAAAATGGGCGGTCTTAACCTCCAAATATGGTTATTTCGGGAGGAGATTGGGGTGCACCTTCGCACAATATTCAGATCATTTTGATTTATAAAGCGAACCTTGCGCAGGTTCTGGCGTACGTACGGTTTTATGAATCTGAAAACTTTTGTGCGTATGCAAATTTTGCCTTATGTGCGTACGCACACTTTAAGGATTACATCTACGCAAAATTTTATACATGAGGCCCCTGGTGTGTTTCATGATGGTTAAATAAAAAATGGGCGGGGCTCTGGACTTTCAGGAGCAGATTTGTATATCCCAGGTTTACAATCCAAGTCAGTTTTAATCATATGAAATCAATTATTTTTCCAAACCTTGTATTTATTAGCAGCTATGAATCTCATTTGATTGTGTTACATGATTTTATAGTAGTGTCCCCTTTCCTAGATTTGTTTAGTCTGTATGCCTTACCACCCTGTCTGTGTATGTAAGTATGAGAGAAATGGAATTGGGTCTTTTAGATCACCTCTTCTCAAAGTAGAGTAGAAGTGTGATGAGGGCTAGTGTTGGGAAATGAGTCCTAACCAAAAAGAGAACTGCGATAGACTTGTTGTTGTTCTTAACATCAGTTATTTTCTTGTGGCATTATACCACTGATCATTGTATTTTTTTGTTAGAAATTTTAGAACAACCAAATCAAGCCAAACCAGTTGTGCGATTGTTTTAAACACTGTTGCAGAGACAATGAATCCATGTTGTGCCATCTGTGCATTCTTCCTCCCTCAGACACTCAAAGCATTATGGGATCAGAACACTCTAGTTTTTTTTAGTAAGCTAACTTTGTCCTTCATGATTGTGAGGGGATGGGTGTTTTTATTACTGCTTCCCTTAAGACTTAAAATTGAGCATGTTTAAGAGCAGAGCTGCTAGAATGAGGCCAATTCAATTGCACTAAGTGGTTAGTCTTAGGATATGTCCTTTAAGTTTTGCCAATACCCTCCCCTTTTGCCCATTTTGACTAGTTTTGACCCAATCTAATGCTGTGTCCCAATCTGAACACTATAGTAAATATTCATTTTCAGAAGAAAGTGTGGATAAATTGTAGTGTGTGAGACGAGTGTGTGCACAATCTGGGACACACTAAAACATAACGGGATGGAAGTAGCTTTGATAACATGATTATGTGCGATATGAGCGAGAACTTAACTCCTTCTTTTCAGTTACTTCAATAAAAAATATTCTAATGCTGCCTACCAAGCGTGCATTACCCGAGAAGAGCGGCTGATTTCAATGTAAAATCTGTGCAAAGGGTTCGAACCACGCTGTGTGGGGGATGTGAATGCCGCGAGAGACGAGGCGCAGCAAACCGGACTGATCGCCGGAATAGACTCCTGATATATTCAGACGAAGTTGAGAGGGTTGAGGGACACTTTTTGAAGGAGAGGAGAAAAAAATAGGAAAGAAAGAGTGGGTCAGCAACAGGTATGCTCCGGTCTTGTCATTTCGGTGCCTCTCCTTGCGAGCTCGCGCTTAGTTCCGTGCCTTGTTCGGAGCGGATGTCCTCACGCGTCTCATGTGAATAAACAATTTGGTCTGAACGCCCTGTAATAATAAATATAACACTCTCTATATTGATATTATTTATTTATTTGCATCTTCTTTAAAAATGAGTCGTATTACAGAGAGTGCTCTTTTGTGTGGGTCCCAGAGAAAACTACATACGCCTGAGCCCAGTGGATTGTGGGTAATATCAGCCGGTTGAGCGTTCATGGATCTGCACTTCAGAATCGAGCTGGTGCCGCTCTGACACTTTGTTTTGCACCCTAATTTTAATTTTACACCCATAAAAGTGTGCATAGTGCGTGGATTGGGACGCAGCAGAGATAACACCATCAACACATCCATGCAGCCTCTGTAAATGTCAGAATGATTTCCACATCAAACATTTAAATAACAAATTTCCACCTTCAGTTTCTATAACCAGAGGTAGACTCAGTAAACACATCATTTAAATGCAGTAGTTTTCCCTAATGAGGCAAGGTCAAAGAATAGAATAATTTAACGCGGAGTACAAGGTGTCTTAATCACTTCTTTGGAATGCTACACTAAGGAACAGTAAGTCACTGGTGTATCAGGCAAACAAGAGTTGCTTTCAATCTTCAGCATTAAAATGCATGATATCAGTTCATAATTACTGCCTAGCACAATGAATCCAATTACAGCCAACGAGCATTCATTGATGAAGTAACCTCAGCAGTTTGGCTAATTATACACCTACAGTACACGCGCAGGAAGGGTTTTGGGTCATTCCTAACTTGGGTATCTACACTAATTAGACATTTTGCTTAAAAAAAGTAAATGGTGTGAAATATGCCAGTGACTATGAGAAGCGAAATACAGAACAAGCTTTTAATCTGTTAACCCAGTAATCAGCACAGCTGGTTTGCAAAAGGAGTGTAACATTCCAGGCCAATTTGAAAGAGAAAAAAATATATTCTTGGCAATCCATATGATATATTTTTAGAAACATGCACATGTTTTGATAAAATGAGCCAATGGTACACATCCTGCAAGATTCCTGGGTGATTTGTATTCACATTTTATTATTGTAAATACATTCACGTCATCCTTAAGTACATTTTTGCATACTTAACACTTATTTGTAGGTTTTCGTTTTTAGCTGTTGTATATTATTTCCTACAAGTAACAGTGAATAGAGACAACCGCTATGTGAAAAAGAGGCTACTGCAATTTTTTTTTTAAATATAAAAAGGCCAACCTTGTCCTCAATCTTTATCTTTCAATTTAGGCTAGCTAAATTAAGTTAAAAATGTTCACTTAACTTGTATAAAGAAACACTACATTTATAATGATTCAGTGAAATCTATTTTGTGCTAGTCACCCTTTCTAATAACTGAATCATAAACCTCTCTTTCTTGGTTAATATACATTATTTTAAAAAAAGTTGTTAAAAAAGAAATCTCTTACAGCTTTTTAAGAATAAAGTTATATTAAGTTATCAACCAACTTATGAAACGTTATACCACCCAGCCCTGTGTACTAATATGTGTTTGTTCAAATATTCTGTTAGTGTAATATTGAGATTAAACATCTAAAAATATATTGTACTTAATTTGCTAAGTGAGGTGCGCTCAACCCATTGAATGCCTGTGCATACATTTATCTCGTCTTTCAAACCATGTCCACCTCAACTCTTTTCGATAAACGCAATGCTGAGAAAGGGGTTATTATGTAGTGATTTATGAAATAGTTTAGTATTATATGATGCATTTAGTGTTACATGAAACAAATAGATGTGAATAATTAAACATGTTACCATAGTGCTGATGTTTAAATAACATATACAACATGTATACTTGTGATTTCATTTCCTGTAGATCAGTTGATTCCAGAGATCAAACTTTTAAAAATAGTAGATAGATTTGTTTTTAAATACTTTATTATGACTTGGTCATCTTTATTTTCCAGATAATTATAACCAATACCAACATAAATATTTTTTTTTATATATATGCAGATATTTGTAATAGCTATTTTTTGTCACTAAACTGCTACCTGTAGAGTGCAATTTTAACAAGCCACATCAGCAGCTCCAGAAGGCATGCATTCTTGCGTTCTTTATTAAAGCTGCCAAACAATTTTACATCTATTTGTTTGTAGCTTGTATTTACTTTAAACATATTTTTAACAAAAAAAAAACATATTTGTCCTTGCAATCTTGGCTGCAGTAATAACTCGAGCAGCCGTTTTACATTGCCTCTATAAAGCTTCTCCCAAAGGCTGTGTTCATTGACTTTTTATTTAGACTCTTGCTGTTAACACCTGTTTCAGGGTTTCACAATAAAGCCAGCATATTGCGTCTTGGTTGCAAGGCTCCATCAATCATAAATCATCGTGAGATTGACGGCCAGAGTCGAAATGACCAGGGCTGCATCATGTTATGGCTGTAGTTATGGCTGCTGCTTTCACATCACATCCATTTATCTTGTCCCTGTGCTCTTTTTCACATTCAGTCTCAGCCTACGCTATTGTATATTGTATTATAGAATAATATCTATGTCTGTCTTAGAAAATGTAGAATTTTTATTTAATATTTGCAACATTTTATTGAAATTATTCTTGAAATGTTCTATTATTGAATTATTCAGCTGTGTTTTGTCTTGCATAACAGTGATAAACTACATATCACCCAGACATTCTGCATTGCATCATATTTCATCCCTCAAGCAAAATGATTCTCATTAAACATTGATCAACCCATTTTGGTGGCTTAGCATGGGTAATAGCTCAAATATGTGTTTCCACATGAGTTCTGTGTAGAGGGAAATTATGTGTGGCATCTAAGATAAATTCATGCAGAATTTATGAAGTAACTGTTGGTCACAGGAGCACAATTTGTGTACAAACCAAATGCCTTCTTGTTAACACCAAACAGGTTTAAAATGGCCTGACCGACATTAGGAGAGGAATGTGAAGAGGGACTAATTTGAAAGTCGAAGAGCGTCCCCTCTGTGGAAGAGAGAGAGAGGAGGGAGGGGGGGAGGGATGAATTTAAGACAGGAAATAAAGAAAGAAAGAAAAAGAGAGAGGGAAGAAATAGAAAGTGTGAGAGAGAAATAAATACAGAGAGAGAGAGAGAGAGACAGAGAGCGCAAGTGAAGGAGAGAGAGAGAGAGAGCGAGAAAGAATCGAAGAAACTGCTTCAAATTTTAAGAAGGATGGAAGGTGTTATGGATTAGAGGAGAAGCAGTATGGCTTAAAATAGGAAGGATGCAAGAAAGAAGGCTGGAAGGAAGAAAGCAAGAAAGGGTGGAAAGATCTCTTTTAAAATATCAACCTTTTTAGAAAGGAGTGGAAGGAGGGTAGAGAAGTCAAAGAGAAAGACACTGAAGGAGGAGAAACCACTCTGGAAGATTGTTCCCTAGGAAGGAAGATATTGAGGAAGCTAGGAGTAAGCTGTCAACATTAGAAGGAAGGAGATTAAGGAATAACAGAAGGGAAGGAGGAATATAAGGAACAACATAACTAAGATTTTCACTTAAGAAGGAAGGAGGAGGGAGACAACATGCATAATTTTTTAACAAATGATTTAAGGAAAAAAGCTGATATTTAAATAGCAAGCCCAGCCAGAATCTGCAGATTTTTTTTTATTGTTATTGTTAAACAGAATTCTGTTTTAAGTTCTGTAGAGTTCTGCGGAAGAGGTTGATTTGTATGGGAGTACAAAATCAAGGTCTGATAGTATGGTTGAATAGAGAGTGTTAAAGCTTATCATAATTCAAGTTCTTCTGATTTCAGCACCTGAGACACATCAGTATCTTACATTAGCATTAGGGGTGTGGTGAAATATCGTGGCACAATACAGGGTGAATAAAAAAAGAATACCACAACCTTGAAAATTGAGAACTCTGCAAAGAAGAAAAGGAGAGCTAGGATTTATTTAATGAAGCTCTGAAGTTTTTAGTTGGTTATTTGGTCACTGACATTGATTAACAATCCAAGGTTACATTATTATTTTTTTACTAAATACATATTTTCAAAGTTGTGGTATTCTTTTTAAATCACTCTGTATGTAACAAAAATGTCACAATATGTATCTTGGAGTCACTGAGATAAATCATCTATACGTCATGTAAGAGCAACAGTGTTTCCCAGCTGCGTGTGAAGAAGTGCTAAAGCTCTTACAGGGCGTTCAGACCAGGCGCTAAATACACGGCCAGAACGCGTCTCCCTGACCACTTTCAAACCCATGGGGGCACTCGCGTGAGGACGTCCGCTCCGAGAACGGCGCGGAACAAAGCACGAGCCTGCCAGGAGAGGCACGGGGATGGAGAGACCGAAGCATACCTGCTGCTGACCCACTCTTTCTCTCATATTTTTTCTTCTTTCTTAAAAAAAGTGTCCTTTAACTCTCTCAACTTCTTTCTGCACTCTCCCTCGGATAAATAAACTAGAATAAATAAATTAGTATGCTTAGCTTTAGCTAATATCAGCACAACATTTATTAATTAAAAATGTATAACTTACTAGATTCAGTGACCTCCTCACTCACCTAATTCCAAGCAAGGTCGTTTTTGTTTCCGCATGGATAATAATAAAAGTTATTAATTCTGGCTGGCCACAAACTGTAATGTTTGTCTCCTTCATTGTTGTTGCGCATTTTTCCACTTCATAAAACAATCATGTAACTACAAGAGCAAGCCCCTGATTGGTTGCCGCACAAACAAACTTCGTCTGAGTAGACCAAATACCTACTCCCGCGATCAGTCCGGTTTGCTGCACCTCATCTCTTGCGGTGCGTGGTCCTTTACATTGACCATACAGACTTTACATTTAATTCAGCTGCTTTTACCAGATCATTCGCTTGCTGTTTGATGTGTAGGCAGCATTGGCGTTTATATACCTTGCCTTCTAAAAGTTTTTGCTGGCACCTAGTAGGTGGAGGATGTTGCATGCTTTACTACTCATCAAACTAGGTTTTGTTTTACTGGACTAGTTTTGTAGTTTTAAGAGATAGCGCTCTAACTTGATTTTATTCAACATAACAGTTTATTGACATGTCAGACGTTTCAGTTATAACACTCAAATGTTTGAGTTCATTTAGTTGAATTTTCATTATATTGTTTTAAACTCTGATTGTCATTTTAGTTTTTTTGTTGTTTACCGTGATACATATTGTATTGCGGGCATACTATTATGCTAAAATAACTGTAAAATAATTGTAACTGTAACATATATTGAAAAAAATATATGATTTGAGAATAAACTCTAAGAATAGTGACATGTTTAATTTTTTTTTTAAATTCTTGAGCCCATTTATAAATCCTTATCCATCACCAAGGCTTGACAAAATAAAAAAATATATAAAAAATTGTGGAAATCTGCAGCCGTGAATTTTATTTGGGCCTACTCATATTATATCATAGGTACTATATATATATATATATATATATATATATATATATATATATATATATATATATATCTTGAGGCAAATTCTAACTAAAAGTTTGAAGTTCTTTTATGTGAAGATATAGGATTATTAAAATGTAGAAGGCCTACATTACTTTGGCAATTTGTCTCTCAACTCTACAAAACATTTTTTCACATTTTCTTCGTCAAATCATCAAAACCATACTGTAACAATTGACATTTTCTCACCCTGATCCTCAATGCTTAAACTAAAAATAACAGCGCCACTGCCAGCCCCGTTACTGCTAGAGTACACTGAAAAAACCTTTGCAACTGGTTCTTGCTGTTAGACGCTTGCTGATTAGTAAAGCAAGTTAAAATGGTGACATGCCCTGACCGTACTTCTGAAGCGACGCCTGCTATGTCGACATGACTGTGTGACAGATAAAAGATGTGCAGGCCATGAGCCACGCTCTGTATGAGATTTGTCATCATATCCAGTCCAGTTGCTTCAGGGTCAGGACTCAAATTAATTCCTGACTGACTACAGCAGACCGGCGGAGTGATAGTGGAGGCTCCTGCTATTTCATCAGAACAATAGGAACGGCTGTGTCTGCTGGCTGCATGGCTGCAAAAATTTGTTTCTTTTAATGCTTTGTGATTTTAAAACATTTGGTAAACTGCTCAGCGGAGTTCATTACTGCACTGTTGTCTTGCAGAAACAGATTCCATTTTAACTATGTTTTGCTCTCCTACTGTTTATTCAAAATGCAAATATGTTTTAAAGAATATCTCCTTTTTTACTTTTGAGGGTAACACGTGTATCAGGCTAGATTTTGAGTTTCGTTGGTAATATTTGGGAAATATGTTGAATTTAAGCACTTGACAGGTCCCTGTGTCTTTGCAGGGAATTTAATCAAAAGTTACTTTCCCTGAACCCTAGGTATATGCAATTATTAAAGCATACCAAACTATTTGAGCTACAGGAAAGCTCATATCTTCTTTTAGCCAGAGATGACGTGCAATGCTCTATAGTGAATCTACACATTCTGTGTTTCGCGCTTGAATTCTAGAAGCCGATATTTTGGGAGTAGATTCAGATGAAGTGCAGTTTTAGTTTGCTGGATAATGTTTAACAGGTTAAGTATTTTTTTAGGATGTTTTTCTGTCAAAAGATATCAACCCAATGATGGTTAAATGGAATAAAAAAATACAGGTTTGGTTGAAGTAATAAGTTATGTTAATCAAATGTATAAAATCTGTATGATATCTGCATTGTCTGTGAATTATACTAGTTGCAAAAGTGACCATTATATTCCCTGCCATTTCAATGAAGTCCCAATTATAGCAGAATAAGTCTTTATAGCTTAACATCCTGTTTACCTGGAAGTGAAATAGCAGATACCAAGTATTGAATAGCTTTTTCAGTATTTCCTTTCAAGTTTATCATTGATTTAAAAGGTTTCATACAGCTGCTTTAATTGTGATTGCTGACAGTGTATTGTTATTGTCCCTGAAGTTTTTTTTGAGCAAATTCCATGAAACCTATTTGAAGTTTAATTTTCTGACTTAATGTACAATTTTCCTCAACTAATTGACCGGCAATTAAGCCCCTTCTGTTAGATGCTGTTTTAACTGTAGCAGCTACTGTCGATATCTTTTCCCAAAATATTTTGGCCCAATATGGAATGCATATATTATGTTACAAGTTCAAAGTATGATGGGCATTTTAAGGAGATAAAATTAATCAAAATGGAGTGAGGCTTTCACGTGTAGATGAAAAGACACAATGACTTAATTATTTTTTAACATGATTTGGGTGAAAAATATATTTTTTTTTTTGTATATACTTTTCTCAACAGTCTTAGATGTTTAGCCTTACTCATTACACTTTTAATCAAAAACAAAAAAACAAAACTACATTATGATTAAGAATTACATAAATTTTGATTCGTGATTCGTCCATAATTACCAAATCAGATCATCAAGCTTTGTTTTCCAACCCTGACTTGTCAAACATCACTGGGACAACTACCAAGTCTCAGTATGCAATTAACAAATGTCCCCTTTCACTTTGGCAAGTATTTGGAAATGTAATTAGGCTTTTTCAATGTACCTTCAGAAGTCTTTTCAAATACAAGTAAATTGTACAAACATTACAGCCCTTACCTCTAATATTGCAGCTTATATAGACATTCAAAGTAAGGTAACGTGAAGAAAAAGACCTTTAACTCTTTTGTTCACCCAGTGTTCAATATCTTCAATACAGTGTTCAATACAGTGTCTTTATCTCCTTTAACTGCCTCCCTTGTGTGCATCTAACCATAGTGTGAAATTGTATTACTATAACTATCAATAGTTTCATGAACATAGTTTTCTAACTCATAGTTTTACCATAGAAAACTCCCAAAGGTTTGCAGAATTTTTTTAAAGGAAAGTCTATGAATCTGAGGCATCTAATAGGCCCAGGCAACGCAACTACGTTTTTCTTTGTTCTTTAAAGTGTGTCTTAATGGTACACTTGTTTGGTACGTTAGCACAATTAATATTTGTTCTGCTTTGCTTTACCTTTTCAAATTGTTTTGAGCAGCAGTTTTTTTGTGTGTTGTTACAATGGATTTGCGTTGGAACACTAGCATTTTCTCTATTATTCATGCACTTTTACTATCAGATCTCCTGCCCCCCTGATCCTACCACAACCCCCCATGAGGTTTTTGTGACCTGTGTAATCAGGAATAAAAATGATGTAGTACATGTTAATAAAAGTTAGCCAGTTTTGATTTAACTGTCTTAAATGTCACATGATTTTTTTTTTTTTTTTTTTTTTTTTTTTTAAAGCCTATACAGCTATTGAGAAATACTGGTTTACATCATTTTATCTTATTGGAAGTGTTTTAATTGTGTTAAGTAAGGTTTTAATGAAGTTTGTAACAGTAGGTGTTATTTAGTAAGTTACTTTTAAATATATTTTCCGACAATTATATTAGTTTGTATGTTCACTTGTTAAATGTTAACTAATTTAAATATTTATTCAAAGTAAGCATTCTTCCATGATATTGAAATGCTGTTCTCTTATGCATTTTTAATCTTCTGATTTGGGAAGCTGAAATTTTGCCTGGCACCTGCTCTCCCAAAGCTGTGAAACTGGGGAAACAACTGATTATGAATGAATAGCTTAATGAATAAGTTACTTTGTCTATTTTAATTTAGATGGTCATGGCTGCCTACACTTGTAGGTGTTTTTTGTAAAGAGTGCATGTTAATAAAGCAGGGTTTTCTTCGTTTTTTTTATTGTTTTATTGATATGCAAAGCAACAGGTTAGCTGTTGTTTAAAAGGTATTTGTTGTGTTTCAGACAACAATTTGGTTTTTGACAGAAGAACTTCAGATGGGAATTTAAAAAACAAACAAAAAAGACACTATTGTTTTTTGGTTTTCATTTGGAATGGGTGTCAACAATACTCCACAGAAAATAAAACAAAGGGTTATCTAATTAGTCGACATGAATGTGAATCAGTGTTCACTTAACTACCATTTTAAATGTTAAAATCATCTGTGAAATTTCTATATTTTAAGAAGCTCTCATTGGGGCAACGTGTATTCAAAATAATTAATGGTGAAAATTCGTGAGAAGCATGGTATAGTCATATAAATAATAGCTCCACAATCAGAGCAGTAAAGTGAAATGGAATCCCAAGGACACGAAACTCAGTGCGAGTGTAGCAGAAGTTCTCAGTGGAGAAAAGACCTCCCCGGTTCACTGCAAGGTTAGAGAGAACCCTCTGGGAAAGAGAGCGAGAGAGAGAGTGAAAGAGAGAGAGAGAGATCATCGTGTACCGTTCCAACACAGTTTCCGGTCCTGAGATAACTGTGGTATTGTACCTCCTTTAAACTAATAACCTTGAGTCTGAGACTTTAAGGTTAAAGGAATAAGGTTTTCAAGCAGTGCTTCAGAGCATGTGACCTGTTTGGAAGGGTCACCCGAGGGCCTTCTGTAATGAATCACACAGGCGGTTTTGAGAAAACCAGAGCACGGTAAATCATGCCACTCCTTTATGCAAATGTGTTGGTCATTGCTGTCTTACTGCCTAAAGACATCTGTTTAGGCTTCGCATCCCAATGAATATTCAAGAAGATATGGCTACGATTTTCACTGGAATTTCACATTAACTCAGGCTCATGCTGCTGTTAGGCAAACGCAGGCGCTAACTTAGAATTAAGAAATGGAACTAAGGGGATTTTATTTTCCTTGTGATTTGTAGACTAGAAAAAACACTAGAATGAATGAATATAGCAATATGAATTTGTCTTCAATAAAATGGTGCATAGTACAAAGTAGGTTTCTGGAGCTAACCAATTCATGCTTTATATGCCAAGAAACAGTGTTGTTTTTGGCAGCCACCCAAGTTGTAGTCTGTTTTTGATAAAAATTATTCGTAGTTTTAGTCATGTTTTAGTCGACCCAAATTAAAAAGGTTTGTCACAAAAAATTACACCGTTTTAGTCAATGTTATTGATATTCAGCTGATTAAAAACATTTTAACATTTTAAGTTTTTAAAAGTTGTGTATTTAACTGTATTTCATTAATTGAAGCTCCATTTCACATGGTGAGATTGTTGAAAGTCTTTCTATTAATACATTTTTTTAAATAAAGTGCAAAGCAAAACCTCTGCTATGAAAGGAAACCTGACAGTTTGTGGGCAGTATGTGTGGATTATAATGAAATATATATATATATATATATATATATATATATATATATATATATATATATATATATATATATATATATATATATATATATATATATATATATATATATATTTATATATATATTTATATATATATTTCTATATAAATATATTTCTATATATATATAGCTAAATTTTACAGAACATGGGAACATAGATGTTTTACATATAGCATGTACAACTTGACTCTAAATGATATGTCATTTACACAAGTAAACTTTTACCTAAAATGTATTCTGACAAATGCAAATTTTAAACTAGCCCTCTTAGAAACTGCTGTTAGCTCTTCCTCTCTAGTTTCTGAGACTCTCTAAATGTCACGCATCCTGTGTGCCTCTGTCATTAAATATAGGCACCACAAATAACAAACAGTTCCCTAAAATAGAAGTACCATTGTGGTTGATTGGCTTTGTGCTGTCAGTGTCCTTTCTTCAACAGAACGTTTTTCCGATAGAAATTATGTAGTCAATCGACCGAGCAATCGATTGAATGTTGTTTGCAGGTGATGCAATTCATGCGCCATGGAAAGAGGTGAAGGGCAAGAAGTGTTGTCCTTATTAGAAATAGCTAAAGGATAACCTGAAATGTTGTTTTACATGTTTCTGTGGTAAGTTTCCATTTAAATAAGGTTTATTGCTATCAAAAAATGCTGTTTTAGATCCAATTGTTTAAAATATGCCAAGCAGTGTGCAATTGCATGAGATTCATTGTTCAGTTCAGACTCTGTTTGTATCTGTTTGGTTTACAGACTGGTTCTATAATTTAGTTTTTTGAGAGCTGGTTTCAGCATTCTCTGACTAGTGAGTGAACCGATGGAAAACATATCTTTGTTTTTCAATTAATGTTTCATCTTGTTCATAAAAGAAATACAACAAATGTCTTGAACTGTTTTTGTCCAAACGTTCATTTGTGTATTCTTTCTCAGGACCTGTAGTGACAGACAGGCGTGCGGACTGTAACAAGCATGAGAATTGCTCTGTGGGATCTCAGGATCTGAGTCTGTGTTGCTTTCCTTGGATTTTCTGACACTAATGAATAGATTTTGTGAGCTTTGTCTCAGTTTTAGTTGAGAAAGGTCAACCGGGGGATTATTCTTTAGCTGTACATTTCTGAGGAGATTCATTGTTAAAAAAAATCCTGGGCATGTTTGGAGCAATGGAAGTTAAGATTACATGCTACTGTAGCTTTGGTGTTGCTATCGGTTCATTGCTCACTATGGTTTCCTGACCTTTAGTAGTGAGTTTTTCCAGTGTGACTGGACAAATAACCTTTAATCAACACATTCTTATCATTTTATTAATCAGAAAGTGCAGCAGACATGCATCTAACTATCCATCCACCCATCCATTCATCAGTTACTGTTTCTTCTTCGGTCAATACATCTATTGCTGGGGCCACTAGCAGCCAGACCGGGGTCCAGACCGGACCCCGAAGCTGCTTCGTATTGACCCAGCCCTACCTTATTTATTGAGGACCAGAATGCATTGGCCAACTGAATGAGTTTAGCAATCTCACATGACTTCTGCTCCTCTAACTTCTGATCACAGTCAGTGAATTTCAAGGCTCAGCAGTGCCTGCATGTGTGAGACTGTTGAAACGCTTTATGTCTGTAATCAGCAGTTCAACTATCAATAGGCAGCTAATTTGCGAATAAGTTGCTCACACGTCACAAAATAAAACTTATAATTAGAAGTAATGGTAACAGAAGGAACAGTACACTCTCATCTGTGCATCAGCGTACCTTAAAAATAACTTGGGTTATAAATCTCTCACAGATAACAAACAATAGTGATGTCTCTTAAAGGAGCAGTACACCTTAATCATGAACCATAAAATGTAGTTTGGCAAAAGTTTGGGGTTGCAATTTAGAAATATTGTTACAGGTTAATTAATGAACACCTTCACATGTATCTGAGGATGGTTCTGACTCGATTCAAGGACAAGCTAATGCTCATTTCTCTCACTGAGCAACAAAATGAGCATCACTTTGAAGATTGACCTTTCACTTTATTTGACCATTGGTATTCCTGTTTTTTTTTTCAAAAAGCAGGTCTACTTTTTTTTACATAAATCAGGTAGCATTGTAAATATTTGCTCAGCCCACAAACAATACTTTTGACTAAAGTTTTTTTATTGTACTTATTCAATTTGATTTTGAATATAAACAGGCTACTTATTAATCTACTGCAGTATATTGTTAGACATTATAATACTCTAAACCTCTGGCTCCTGAAATATTATTTACTTTTAGTGGAATACCCCTGAGATGTACACGTTTTGCTGTTTTTTTTATTCTTCAATCCTCTCATTCCTTACTGCTTTTATAATATATTACAATATTCTACATGACATTTAATGTAAACTGTTGAATTTTTATGAAAAGATTATTTGGGTTTGAATGAATGTGATTATATGACAAGTCAATTTTCTTGCTGTCACGATTTACGGATAAAGTAGTAAAGATTTATTCAAACAGTATACGAACAAAGAAGGTTTAAACAGTTGCATTTAGATTATTAAAAGATGTTTAAACCAACTTTAAAGCTAAACACATGATTTAAAACATATTTCGTTGAAAAGTTTCTTTGAAATAGGAGAATATTCTCAAGCAGTGAAAATGTTTGTTGACGCATGAGAAATATGGCAAGTTTCAAAAAGCATTTTGTATACCGGCACCCTTTTAACTGTAGTGACTGCCGCATTAGACACCTTTGACCATCAACTTGTGATCGTCTATCATAGCGCTTAGTTAATTCAATGTGTATCTATTTGCCTGTTCTCAATCAATAGTCCAAGTCAATTCTGGTTACCTCTGGTGTTCCACAAGGTGCACTGTCGGGTCCCTTTCTATCATATATTGTCTCCTCATTTTCTCTACTCTTAGGAAAAATGTCACCTCTCAATATTATTAATATGATTAAACAGACATTTATGACAAAGTGCTAACAATGCTACATTCTTCTAGAAGCTTGTTCCTGGGAGAGGCAGATTAATAACTGAAAGCAGACTTTTGGCTATGTTTGGCCAGAACTTAAGCTTCCAGTAAGTTTTATCTGTTTAGAAGGTACCATTTAAAAGCCATTTTTGGTATAATCATTCAGTACATCTGCTGTTTTATTTTGGTGCTGAGCTATAATGTGATAAATAGACACGGTGATACTTCACAATCTATTCTAAATGACAACTATAACACACTGTTTAAATGAGTCACACAAACATAAGCACAAGTCACTTTTGTCATGCCTGTATCTTTCAAATTGATAGTTTAGACTGAGAATATGGAACAGCAGGTGACAGTTTGAGAAGTGTGTGCGCATGAATCGTTTTGAGTGACTCTAAATGCCAACCAGAGATTGAGCGTTGAGATATTTGCTGCTATACCAGATGTATTAACTTGTCTTCTCCCTCAACATAATTTGCATAACCATGAAGAATGATAATTGACATTTTTAACATAGCTTCCCTCCAAACTGAAGTGATTTTAGCTCTCGTTCCAATGCATCAAGTTAAATTAATGTCATCTCGCAGGAATAGCTCAACTTGAGGAATGTTTATGATTGAAACTCATTTACCTGCAATATGTAGAAACTTATCTGTAACAGAGTTACTCGCTTGCATTTCTGTGTGATTTAGTTGTGTCCCTGTTTTCTGCTCCAAATTGCTTCTGACCTTGCGGTTAAATGTGGACATTTCTACACATTTCATCTATAATTATTTGATGTGATATTAGGAGGATAAGGAAGATGATCCGTCCAGCAGAAGGTGTCTTACCACCTACATGTAGTTTGATTAACATACTCATAAACCTGGGTTAATGATGCTAGTATTTCTAGCGACATTAATTTCGATTATTGTGCACAAAAAAATTGTGTGGTATAGTGAAACTATGTAAATAAAATAACAACATTTTGACAAAAACAAAAGTACATATACACTAAAACATAAAAAAATATGATGACCATAGTTTTTTTTATTTATTTATTTATTTTTTCAATTCAGTAGTCTAGCACAATTTAGGATGTACTGGTACTAGACAATCAGAGCCATGGCAGACAGTGTTCACTCTACATGCCCGAACATGAGATGAGACATTCCGCCAGTGATTCGCACTTATTAAAGAAAGGGGTAACTTTAGGAGTAAAACCAATGTTTGGTTAGATGTGGTGGAGCTAAGTTTATTGGATATTGGGATGTGTTTAAAAATTTTGAGACGACTAAAAAAAAAAAAAAACACAAATCTAAAAAAAAACAGCCATGGGCTCCCCCATTTAAACGTTAAACGTGATTTTGTTCTTCCATCAAGAACATTACATTTTAATTTAAAATACATTTAATATCTAACATTTGGACAGCAGTACTCCAAAAATGTACTGTTACTAACGTAAGTATTTTAAAACATTATATATAAATATAGTATTACATTAAACTGTTGTGCAACTTTTTTGACCACAGCAGAAGTGGATTGCATATTTACTTGAGCAGGTACTGTATAAACTAATCATTTGCTTTTTAAATTGAACAGGTAAGTATTATAGTCCAGGAATTGCTATAGGTCTCTTTTCATGTGACAGCCAAATTGTATCTCTGGTAGAGAGGGGGCATAGAGGTTTGTTTTTTTTTTTTACATGATTGAATGCTTTTTGGCCCACACAATTACAAGACACCACGAAGCAAAAATGTTTATTTCATTTGTCTATTGGTAATGTTTTGGTGCAGCGTGGTCATATGATAGAACAAGTAAATATCATCCATTACTCTTCCCCTGTAGTACAATTTTAACATCATAAAATGACTATAAACACTCATGCAGTCATACAAATACACTCAAGTACAATTTTCTAGATCAAATTATGTTGCGGTTCTTTGAAGGGGTTATCACCATTTTGGCTTGGAGGAAATGAAAATGGTGAGTAATTAGGATTGGCAGATGGATGCCTGGATGAACAGAGATGGATAGGTAATTCCATGTAATTGCAGCCTGTGTAACTAACAAAACAGGCGCCTTAGGCAAGCACGAGATAATCAAAAGTGACTGTAAATATATCACTAACAAGCGCATGACCCCCTGCATGCCAAAACTGCCAGACAACAGTGAATTCTTATGGAATTAACATTGTTTTTTTCCATGTGCATTTCAGAGACTGCACTGTATAGCAAATTTAATGGTGTTTACAAGATAAATGAACTATTTGGTTGATGCAAATAGTACCGTGTAGCTTGATTTGGGCTTATTTTTGGTCTGTATATGAGAACTCATTGTGATAGTGTCTAACCATCTGTTCCAATCCTATCAACATTCTTAAATACATCCATAGCACATGAACATGTCTGATTAAAAAAAAAGGTGTGCAGGTGATAATTGAGAGGATTTCTGTGTAAGAGGAAAGTTTGAGGGTGTGGATTGAAGCAGTTTAGGTGTAAAGGATCGGCAGTTTGGTACACTTTTTCTGGAATGATCAAATCAAGCAGATCACTTTCAATGAGACATGGGTTCACTCTACTAATTAGCTAAACTGATCTGTAATTTGCTTAGGTCAGATGAGTTTTAATTAAAAAGAAGTTGAATCAAATCAGCTCCTCAAGTACCAGGTAGCACTAGAGGAAAATAGATAGAATTTAATTAAATCTTATCTCTTGCTACCTTCGGTTGGCAAGTTCATCATCGTCTTAATTTCTTGTACTCTTTGAAATACTTTTACTATGATCACTTTTTTAGAACCAGGCGAACACTTTGATGGATTTGAGCGATAATCCGGCATAAACTGCAAATCATATTTGAATACAACAACTGTAATCTCTGATGAATGAAGTGTTATGGAGTATGCAAATGAGAAAAAATGTGATCACTTTAATAAATGGATGTTGGTGAAAATCATATTTTCCACAGCTTGGATGGCTCAATCGAAGATTAAAACAAGATTACGCTCTTTGATTAATGTTAAATCCTGTACTGATGTAATTCTGGGGTAAATGTTTGTTTTTATCTATTGAAATGCATCTTAAAGGGACGGCTCACCTAATTAGAGCATGATCAAGACAATAAAGTTAGCGTTTTTCCATTTGACCCACCATTTTCATTTGTTTTTTGAACCAGTGCTGTCAAAAGGATCATGAGTATTTTTTTTTAATTAAAGTGTTATATTTTTATGTAATTAATGGAGCTACAGTATGTTGTTTTCATTACTGTAGTGTGTAGGCCTTTGATTGGTTGGTGTTGTGTGGAGCCCATTTTTCTGAGTGGTCACCAAGATGCTCCATCATCACAGAGTGAAGAAGTGCACAAAAATATCTAGCTACGCTGTTTACTTTTTCAGCTTGACTCTTTTTAGATGTTGACAAGCTCCAACTTCAACAAAATAAGCTCAGCTACAAACAACATTTTGTGACTCAGGCACAGTCGATTAAAGTGCAATATGGTGTTATTTATAGATATTTTTAATCACTCAAAAGCATTAGTTTAATTCCCTGGTTGCTTATTTAAAATGGAGGCATTTTGAAACCAAAATTAGCTAAATTTAAATTAACATTGTGTTTAGCTTGCTACGAATGTAAAGAGGACAGTCTCTAACCCTTCACCAAAATCTAAACATCCAGTAAATAAAATAAATAAAAGTAAGAGAATTCTGTCATCCTGTGTTGATGCTTGAAATCACCGAAACAAATTACCTCTAGAGCACTAGTGTCTCATCTGTGATTTGATTGGTTCACAGCCTATTAGCAACCTCCTGGTTCTCTTTGAGATATTTAATTTTAAGTAATAGAAATCCAATTCATTGACTCACCACTGGAGGCTGACACCAAAAGTGAGCAGATTTCTATTAAAACTCTTATTACAACTGCTCAATTTTACAGCAGAAAATAACTTAGACCTGACACCATTAGGTTTCTTTTTATTGAAATAGCTGGTTTTGACCTCCATGACTACTGTGAGGATAGTCAATTTTATATTGCTCTTTTGTTCATCAAATTAAGACTTGTATAATGCACGTTATGAACAAAAGTAAGGGTCACATCCCACATGCTACGTCCTTAGTTAAATGTTACATTTAATCTTTTCAGGAAAAAGACAGATAACAAGGTCATGCCAATTGGCCATAGCACAGCTTATTAACCAATTAGATGCATCTCGATGAAAAACGTACGCGCTACTGATCTGCAAGTGTAACAAAGTAGAACCATGTCAGATAAACAATAAAAGAAAGTGTGTTTTTTTGGGGATGTCCTGGGCCAAAAGTGTTTTTTCGGAAATTGGAAGATTTCTGGAAGCATGGTAGTGGGAGGAACAAGGAGGTACACAGCTCATTTTGTGGAGCACAACCATTTGATGTGATTGAAAGAGATTGTTTATGATAAATACTGCTTTTAGAAGGTTATTAAGGGCACAACGATAGTCTAGAGGGGTCAAACATTTATTCAAATGATTTAACACACATTAATCCTGGCATATTGGTTGATTTTTCTATTTAATTGTTATTATTTATTTAAATCTTATTTTTGCACACTGGGCTTGTCCAATGATATAACAGGCCCCTCCCTCAGGCCAAGTTATAAATCTGCCACGTTGTCTGGTTTGCAGTCAAAATACAAAAATTTCATAAATATGTTGACAATACTCCTGCGCAGGTAGATACAATTTCATTAAGGTTATTTAAAAGTGAAACATTTCCCACACACATGCAATCTCTGTAAGCTACTGGGTGCACGCATTTTGTGATGGCAGGAAGATGCATAATAAAAGTTAATAAAACGTTAATAAATCACTAGTATCTGCAGTTGGAATGAAGAAAGAGGTTATGGTATCATAAGTTTAAGCTGGTCTTTGCTAATATATTAGCACATTAGTAATCTATTACATTGTATATAATGTGAAGGTTATCGACAGATAAACATTCGGCAACGACACGTCCAAGATGAACGTCTGAAATAGGTCCGACTTCATATTAACACAGACTCACATTATGTTCTCGTGCATAATGTGGGCAATAGTAAGACTCTTGAAGGATCTCATGATTACTGTAAGAAACTGAAAATATGGCTAAAGTAAAGATAATAATCAAATATAACATTTCCATGTCCATAATTTACAGAAATTAACCCTGATAAGCTCCCGTTTGGATTATTGTAAAACCTGTACTTTGGCATTAATAAATCCCTGCTTACTGCTTCCTTGATTAACCCACACCAATAAAAACTGAATAGCGTCACGGTGGCGCAGTGGGTAGCACGGTCGTCTCACAGCAAGAAGGTCACTGGTTCGAGCCTCGGCTGGGTCGGTTGGCATTTCTGTGTGGAGTTCTCATGTTCTCCTCGTGATCGCGTGGGTTTTCTCCGGGTGCTCCGGTTTCCCCACAAGAACAAAGACATGCGGTATAAGTGAATTGAGTAAGAACGATTGTCCATAGTGTTAAAGAGTGAATGAGTGTGTGAATGTTTCCCAGCGATGGGTTGCGGCTGGAAGGGCATCCGCTGCGTAAAACATATGCCAGAAGAGTTGGCGGTTCATTCTGCTGTGGCGACCCCAAAAGGGAAGAAAGCCGACATGTAGATGAATGAATGAATGAAAACTGACACAGCACCTCGATTTTGGCTGACCTTCACTTGTTGGTAGAGTACTGCGTCTAAAATAAGTTCCTTTATTTGTTTTTAATTGTTTACATGGAGTGGCACCTCCTTATATAAACAAACACCTATGTGTACACGTAGTCTGTGCTCGGCCAACCCCCAGCTTCTAGTTGCCCCAAGGTTAAGATACAAATTTTTGGGGGTGCTCGTGCTTTTTACAATTTTGCTCTGGAATGCTCTTTCAGGAGACCTCCAGCAGATCTGAGATTTGCAAACTGAAAAACGAATATTTTCATTCTAGATTTCACCTAACTTGCAGATTGTTTGTGAAGCTTTACTGTTTTTTGTTGGTAATGTGTGTTTCTAACTATTTGAACTCTGCTTGCCTATGTGATCTGCATCCTGGTTAACCTTCTGCTTGTGATGGTTGTAACTTTTTTTATAAATAAATTTGAATTGAATTGAGAGAGGTATCTTTACAGATCACATTTTAAACAGTTAACAATTCCCTAAAATGTGAATTAACACTCATGAATTGATTAACCCTATGGTAGTTGGATCAACACTGTGAGAGTTTAATTAGCACAGTGAGAGTTCTGTGAGAGTTGAATTGACACTGCGAGAGATGAATTAGAGATTTGAGTTAACCCTATAATAGTGATTTAACACTGTGATGTGATTCAAGACCCCAGTCAACAAGCCGTTGGTGTTAGTATAACTCTGTTACTTCAACTTTCATTATGGTATACCAGTGTTTCTCAATGACTGTCTGTCGCCCCCCCCCCCGCACAACTACAAATAGTATTATTTGTCTTTAAATTTGTTATAAGTACACCTCTGCATAACACAGTATCATTATTAACTTATAACAGAAAAAAAAGAAAGTAATATGGACCAACTTACAACAAAGAATAGCTTTATTAACGGTATCAGAAAAGATTTAAGGTGCATCTGAAAGGTAAAAAAAAAATTTAATCTTTAATAAAACTATAATTATTGTTTGACTGGTCATGATTGCTGACAATATGCGGCATGTTTTTACTGAAAAAACTCAAGCGGCTTATCAGCGTGATTGGGGTGTAATGTCTTTGAGAGACACTTTAATTTGTTTGGCTTCATGCTGTCCGATGCCAACATTTTTAGACTCAGTAAGCACACCTGTCTCTCCTCGTCTCCCACCGTAGTCACAGTGAAGCCAAGCGCTACATACTCGTCGTCATTTTTCCTTGTCTTAGATTTCGGGAGACTTGCGTTTGTCTCTATCTCCTTCTCTCTCCGCCTGTCTTCTACACTTCGTGTCTACACTTCGTATTCTGCCAATGAGAGCGCCACTGCCCCCTACTGTAGTGGAGTGGTATTGAACTTTTTTTAGAACAGTAAAAAAAAAGCATGTTCGCCAAAGTCAAACACGCCCCGCTTGACGAAGTCCCGAGCCCCACTTTTTGAGAACCAATGTGTTATACACAGCTGACACTTTGGCTGTGTTTATAAAGGTCCAACATTTAACACCCAACTTTTTTTTTTACCAAAAGATTTAACACTTTAACTTTTGCTGTGCACATTTGTCTACATAATGAACGAATTTATATGCAACTGTATTAGTAAAAAAACAAGACAACTAATGCTCTATGCTTTGGATCACATATTTTATGATGTGTCTTACATGGATAAAAAAGTATGTAAAACAGTTAACCTGCTATTTTATTTTGATATCAGTTCATTAGTACATTTAAATTTTGAAATAGCAGCTAATGAACTTAAGTCGGAAAGTGTCATAATAAACATTTATGCGGGGTTCCTTGCGATCAAAAGGGTGTTTGTTTATTTTGCTTCAGTTTTGCGTGGGTTTAGATGAGTGTGATGCTGATGGAACGTGATCTCCGCATCAGTTCAGTTCTGCAGGCGCGCGCGCGAGCTGAACGCGACTCGGTTCAGTTTCTTCACCTCTCCGCCACGAGAGCACCACCGAGCGCTTTATCTCAGTCTCCAGCAGCATTTCTGCCACTCTTCGCTAACAAACAGCTCCCTTCAGCACCCGGGAGCTCTTCACGCTCTCGACTCGCGTCCTCCTCTTACAGTAAACGACGAGCCTCAGAACGAGGCTGAAGCATCTTTAAGAGCACGCGAGCAACATATGCGCAGCCTCTGAAGACTCGCAGAGCAGCTCTCTGTATCTGAAACCCCCCCAAAACACAGCTCGATCCCGTAAAACTTTCTAGGATTATTCACGAGCGTCGCCGCGGATCTGCTGTCAGCGCCACCA